>JAKSZT010053837.1:5967990-6048169 GCA_026826555.1 Tolypeutes matacus
CTGAGAGAGACTGAGAGAGACTGAGAGAGACTGAGAGAGACTGAGAGAGACTGAGAGAGACTGAGAGAGACTGAGAAAGAGATCTACTCTGAAATATAAATAAATCCTTCTCTGGGGAGAAGAGGGGAGAGGAAGATCCTTAGGTTTTTACCTTTCTAGAAGGATATCAAATGGTATCAAATGGCTTCTGGAGAGGTAAGTCTCAACCTTTCCAGAACAATCCCCTGTCTCATTTCCAAAACATTTGCTTTTTAATCATCCTTTAACCATGTTTGCTAACGCTCTTTGCTCAGAAAGCCTCAGAAATATAAAAATATTCATGGAAAATTGTCTTCTAACAGGAGGGTCCCTCCAGAGTTTGCTTTTGCTTCCACTAGGTGCCTCAAGGCATAAGCAATCTAGGACCCATTTAAACTCATTTAATTAACTTAAGAGCTTGAAGTGTTTGGACCACCTAGATAACATGTATTAGCAAATCTGAATGAGAAAGAAACTGGTGTTTATATGTCTCAGTGATTGTTCCCTCTCTCTCCTCAAAGCCTAAGTAAATCTTCTTATAACCTGGGTGGCAAGTGAGTGTTGGGTGGGGCAGATTTAACTCTGGGCATTTTCTTTTCTGCTCACAATCTGCAAGGGTCTGAATAATGAAATTTAAGTTTGCCAGATTCAGTAAATATCTTCTGGCTAAAGGTGACTGACTACTACTGTTTCCTTTTTAGAGATTTATCTATCTTGCCAGCCCTTTGAAATTTTAAGATTATTTAAAATTATTTTTGCCTGCCACTTTAGTTGTTTTAGCGGAAGGGTCAAGCTGCCATATTACTGGCATTCCTGCTGCTATAGCTCCTAAATATCTCTCAAATACACTTAGCTCTCTTTTTCCTCTGCCATTTCTCTAGTCTGAGTTCCACCAGCTCTTACCTGAATTCTGCAGTGGCCCCCTACCTGTGCTTTCTAAATCTGCAGACATGATACAATTAGTTCTACAGATACTAGAAAGAATTTTTAAAATGAAAATCTGATTATATGCACACATACCCCAACCCTTTATGTGCATCTCATTATTCACAGGATAAAGATTATATAATTCTGTTTTGTCTCAAGTCACTCCAGACCCACCCTCTCTCTTTGCTTTTGTTCTGAGTCAGGCTTTATTATTTTCAGTTTCTTGTACGTCTCATTCCATGTTCCTTCCTGACATAGGACCTTTGTATGTGCCAGAGCTGCAATAGTCTTCCTCTTGCCTCACTCCTACCTACTTAGCTCTTACTCTGTTCAAATGCTGCTTCTTCAGGTAAACTTTCTTAGACCCCTCCCCTCATCAAAACCTTCTGCTATAGACCCTCAAGGCAAGACATAATTTCTCTTTTGAGTATTTATCACAGTTGTAATTTTATGTTTGTCTCTCTTTATTTAATGCCCATCTAGATCCTTTCTAGGTTCTAAGTTTCCTGAGAGCAGGAACATGTCTGTTTAGCTCACGATTATATCTAGTCCTCAAGATCTAGTGTAACACTAGTGCCTGGCTCATTGCAGTTATTCAAAAATACTTACTGAATATATAAAGGAATGACTTTTACATGACATGTTGAATATATCTCATATATTATAGGGTGAAATCCTATGTAATAAATTACCATATAATACATTTGTGAGATAGCCAAAGCAATGATTTAAAATATAGAGATAATATTTCCTAGGTTATTTTTGTGTTAACTTTAAGACTTGAGACAGTGAAAGGCTACAGGTTAAAGAGCCCACAAATATTTTTCAAAAAGTTAATTTTCTTTAAATAATATATGAATTTTTGGATGATTTAGCATAGCAATTTATTATAATAAGAGCTAATGTGACATGATAAAGGGATGTACAAAACAGTAGTGCTTTAGATCATGCAATGGCATCATGTACAAATGGCATCATAATGAAGTCATTTTCTAATACAAGTGTTGGAGGTTAGGACTAGAGAAAGCAAATGACTCCTCTGATGATGTATATTCTCTGATGCATATTGGAATTTTATTCTCTTTAACTGTAAAGACAGTTTACTCTTTAAAAGCATGAACTTTGGAATCAGGTCTGGCTTCAAATTCAGAATCAAACAGTTGCAATTTGGAAATGGGAGTTTTATTATTCTTGGTTAGTTTCCTTTTATAGATCAAATTTAAAGTCCACTAGCCATGAAGTTAGAAGGCTTAGGTTTGAATACACATCTCTAACTGTGATCATGGGTTCAACTTGAATCTTAACAACTGCACTCATAATGTGGGGAGTGATAAAACCTTCTATAAAGGGTTATTTTTTTTACCAAATATAGGGGATAATGTAAGTGCTTAACTCAGATTGTCTAGATTCCCTTTTCACCATTTTTATATACTGCCAAATGTTGTGAAATAGTGTTTTGAAATGAGTTTTTGTCCAGTTTTCTTCCCAGTTGGAAATTGGTCAGAGGCATCCATTGTTTTGAGGAGAATTAGAATTGGGGGTAGTGAGCATTTAGAGAAAGGAACAACCAAACTCTTCAGTTTTGACTTCCAAAATAGGCTTTTAGAGCCCTCATCAAAAACAGTAATTTTGAAAACAGTATTTTTGGTTTGGAAGAGCCAGTGTTCAAGGTGAGAAGAAAAGTTCTTCAGAATCAAGAAGAAGGACTCTGAAGGAAGCAGAACACAAGAGTGTATATCACAGTAATAAGCTTAAAAGAGAGTAGGGGCACCTCAGTCTACCACTTGATAGTGGTGGCAGTGGTGGTGAAGTTGGCGGTGAGTGGTGGGGCAATTAGATGTCACTTGTGTAGGAAGGAAGAAAGAGAAGAGTAGAAGAGGCTAGTAAATTGGCATCGAGAGAACAATTATCACCGTTCTTTTCCAACTCCTGTTTGCTGTTGGGAGTTAAGCTGATGCCTGCAGATGCTCTGTTCTCATATGGGTGACCACTGTATATTACTTGTATTGGAGCCATGTTAGCTGCATGTAGCTGTCAAAGAAGAACCTTCCATACACAACTGCCTGCAGGTGGTCCAAGGAGTCTTCAGCAGTAAATACACCTGTCCATTGCCCAAGATTTTGCTTTCAACCAAGCCATCCCCATTGTAAACAAACTACCTGGTTTTTAGTGGCTCAAGAACTTTATGAAACTGAGAACAGCAGTCTAGTGGTTGCGTAGTGTTTGGAGAACGGAAAGTCTCCTAGCACCAGCATCTGGATGGGAAAGGATGGTGATGAAATACCCATTACACCGGAAAACTCTTTTCCCCCTTCTCTAGGTCTGGTAAGTAAATTCTTACATATCCTTACAGAAACATCTTAAATGTCTTCTCAACTGTTAATTCTTTATTGATTATCTTCTCCTTTTGGGTAAACTAGTGTATCTTGTATGCTAGCAAGCTTGTCATAGTGTGTTACCAATAGTGTCTACATTTATTTCTACTTCCAGACCAATTAATAGTGTTATTTAGCCTTGGCATCTCCATCATATAATTCCTGGCACATAGAAGACTGTTAGTAATTGCAAATGATTGAATGTATGTATATTCTCTTCTTGTAAGAATAATAGTAAGGCTTATGCTCTGGAGCATTTTTTAAAAATCAGAGTGTATTTAAGTTTCCTGAAAAGTGTAGGATCAATAGCTAAATGTTACAATGTTTGCCTGGTAAGAGCCATGACCATCTGGTCTTATATAAATAATGTAAGTGATTTCCTACGTGGTGTTACTTTTGTTTCGCCTCTAGAGATCTTATTTCTACCCAATATTTTTCATTCATACCTTTGTGGCACCTGAAGTTCTACTGTACCAACATTTTAAATATTAAAGAATGCCAAGATTCAAACTCATGAAAGTCATAATCAGTAGCCTGGGTGTGAGGAAGCTGGTAGAGATGTGGATTGAGAGCTTCAAATTTCAGCACAAATTTTGAGTGAATTTTAAGTTCTACATAGTTTCATCCCAGTACTTTTTTAGAGTAATAGTAGTTAAAAGTGTTTGGGTATTCCTTTAAAATCACACTATTTTTCAATTTTTTAAAGTTAAAAATATTGAGTTTTTTTTTTAAAAGCAAGGGGATAAAATATTGAAATTGAGTTGGTTCTTATTTCTTATTACTCTATTGCTCCTTTATTTACTGTCTGGATGTGAACCAACAGAAAAGGTTTTGCTGAAGTTCAATGGACACTTAAGACCAAAAATTGAAGCAAGCCACTCTGTATAGCAAAAGAGTAACCGTTTATTAAGGAACTTACAGACTGGGAAGCTGGTCCTGGGTGGCTGCAGGATGTTCAGAGAAGTGTTCTGTGCTACCCAGTGGGGAACAGGGAGCTATATAGGGCAAGAACAAGGCAGACATAGACCCAAGTTGGGATTTGCAAGATTGTAAACCTGTCTCTTTAAGTTACTGGTATGTAGCAGGAGTGGTTCAAGCACAGATAACTATCTTGCTTAGGAATGTGCACATGCGCTTTAAGATGCACTTATGGGGTGGTGGTGGTTTATCTATGAATTTATGGCTTCTCTGGTTTGTGACTTCACACTCTACCCCTCAAAACAAAACAAAACAAAACAAAAAAAAACCCACTTCTTATATTCTACATGCTCCTGTTCTGCAAATATCTTTGAGCGGTAATTGAGGGGCACATCTGGAGGCAGAATCCATGACAGTATAAGACACATGTATCAATACCTATGCCTGCTAATGTCAAGAGGAAAATTAGTAAAGCAGATATCCAAACCCACTCTGTTAGTTTAAAAGGCAATACTGCCCAAGGCATTTCATTTCTGGTAGAAGTCGCAACTGTTCACATACCCAGCACCAGTCTGGTTATGGGTTGCAGCTACTTCCGAATTACATTTCCTTCAGTTGTAAAAAATTAGAAACATTAATCTAGGGACAAAATACAAGATATTTAGTGGGAACTAACATACTGAGGTCATGACCATTTGGTAATATACAAGTTACAAGCCCAATCCTGACAAAAGAGTTCCCAACATTGGTTTCTTCCACTTTAGTTCCCAAGGGCTCCATGGCATTGGGTAGGACTTACATAAAGGAGCTGTGTATTAAGCCATAATAGGAGTGCGACTTCTGCCTTAGCTTCTGTAGAGGGGTTATCTGTAAACTAGAGCAACAGGGACCCCCCACCTATGTGATAGGAGTAAGAGTTATTGCTAATTCCTTTCCCTACTCCCAAGGAATAAGAATACCTATCCACTTGGGTGGCATTTTCCAGGATGATCCCACCAAATTTGGTGGGTACCTTTGGGTATGGCCTGTGGCAATTTCAATTCAAGTCCCTGTTCTGTTATAATTAGACAAATACCTTTTTCTGGTGTTACCTTCTATTTTTATTGCTGATGGAGTGGACATCAGGGCCTTGAAATGCTCAAATGCCGCAGTTTGTCCAGTTGTAGGTGCACTATTTATTAGCCTAATTGCTTCCTGTAAACTAGGTGCCCACCCATGCAATGAGTGTTTTGGAGATAAGTGTCGTAGCTGTTTTAAAATACTATCCTTCCTTTCTATCAGGCCAGCATTCTGGGGCTTGTATGGAAGATGAAAATGCCAGGCAATTTATTTTTCTTGTGCCCAGTCCTGAGTTTGGGTGCTTTGGTTGTTATCAGTGTGTTGTGGCTACCCATACATACTGGGAAATTTCTTGAGTCCTTGTACTGTTGGCATCGCTTGATTTCCTCCTTGACATCCAAAAGCCTGCAGAACTCCTAAAGCAGTAAGTATCACACAGGTTAGTGCATACTTTTTCCCATCTCACAAAGGAAGGGGTCCTATATAGTCTATTTTCCAGCATTTCCAAGCCTACATTCCCCATGGTGCCTGCCCCATATTATGGATAAGGGGATGCCTCCATTGAGCTCATGTTGGGCAGGACTCACAGGCTGTAAGCACATCACAATATTTCAAAAGGAGACATAATTCTCATAAGTCTGAAGACCCTTGTGTCCCAAATTATGATGTAGCCAATCTGCTTGGCCATGGTTTTCATTAGCCTATCTAATTTTAGCTAATGTGTAGACTTCCAGATTTCCTAGAAACATGCATGATATATGGGCTGGAACATACCAGACTGTTATTTTGGCATTGGGGCTGTGTGCTTGAACCCAGATATCTTCCCACAGGGTTTTACCCCATATGTTCCTCCTAGCTATGGTCCATTTCTCTTGTTGCCACTGTCCCAGCCAAAGAGTCAGGTCACAAAACATGGCCCAGCTGTTGGTGCATATGGAAATTGGCATTAGGCTTATGGACTATAAGCATCCAGAAACCCGTAGCTTAGACCATTGACTGCTCTGATGTTGTCCTTCGTGTGGTATCTGTAGTTATTGAACTGCATTGAGGAGGGGAAGGACTTGTCTTCTGCGGAAACCATCAGTATACCAGGCATCTTCCGATGGGGCTCCTACACCCTCTATTATTGATGTTACTTTCTCTATAGCTGGCATGGATAGTGTAGGGGAGATCAGATTATCTACTTACATAACTGGCCCCAATAATTTATGTAACTATAAATAGTGGGCTAGTATGGGGAGAATGCTGCTGTTGTAAATAAGCATGTCACTTTTGTAGCTAGCCTGTGCACAAGCACTTTTTTCATTTTAAAAACAATTTATTGAAGTATATCATTCATACATGAATATACATAAACAATAAATGTAGAGTAAAAGTTGTGAACTTACAAAACAAGCACACATAAGATTCTCCATACATCACTCAAGCACAAATACCTTGCAATGTTCTGAAACATAACAAATTATGGAAGAGCATCATCAAAGTATTTCTAAAAACTATAGTCCATATCTTATATATGGTATATTTTCCCCACAACCCTATTATTTCTTTCATTCATAAAACATAATTTATCTACAGTGTACAATAAATGGCATTTGGTAAAAAAATTAGAGTTGTGCATTCATCACTTCAACGAATACTCCAAAACAAAGCAAAACAAACAAACAAAAAACCAAACACAGCACTAACAAAAAACAAACCACCTATCATACCCAAATATTAGCACTACTAATTACAAATCCTATGATGTGCTTTCACCATTTCTATTCCTTTCCAGACATTAGAAACAACTTTTTATCAATTCTGCACAGATTAAACCTCAGCTTTCTACTCTCTAACCACATTCTATTCTCTGGTGACTTTTATTCTAGCTATTAACTCCATGAGTTTGCTTATTATATTTAGTTTATAATTGCAAAATCATACAATTTTTATGGTGGCTTGCTTCACACAACATAATGTCCTCCAGGTTCATCCACATTGTCATTTGCTTCATAACTACATTTCTTCTTACAGCTGAATAATATTCCATCATGTGTTTATACTACAATTTGTTTATCCATTCATCGGTTGATGGACACCTAGGTTGTTTTCATCTTTTGGCAATCGTGAATAATGTTGCTATGAACATTGGTATGCAGATGTTGGTTCATGTCACTGCTCTGGGTTCTTCTGGATATATACCTAGTAGTGGTATTGCTGGGTCATATTGTAGATTTATATTTAACTTCCTTTGGAACCACCAAACATATTTCTATAGTGGCTGTACCATTCTACATTCCCACCAGCAGTAAATGTTCCTATCTTTCCACATCCTCTCCAATACTTGTAGTTTTCTATTTTTTTAATGGTGGTCAGTATAGTAGGTATGAAATGATACCTCTTTAGTAACTTTGATTTGCATTTCCCTAATAGCCAGTAATGTTGAACATTTTTTCATGTGTTTGGTTTTTTTGTCATTCATATTTCTTCTTTACAAAAATGTCTATTCAGATCTTTTGCCCATTTGGGTCATTTGTCTTTTTATTGTTGAGTTATAGGATCTCTTTATATATCATGGATAGTAGACCCTTGTTGGATGTGTGATTTCCAAATATTTTCTCCCATTGAACAGACTGCCTTTTTACCCTCTAAACAAAGGACTTTGAGGTGCAAAATTGTTTACTTTTGAGGAGCTTTCAATGCTTGTTTCTTTTGTTGCTCATGCTTTGGGTGTAAGGGTTAAGAGACCCCCACCTACTAAGTTCTTGTAAATGTTTCCCTACATTATCTTCTAGGAATTTTATGATCCTGGCTTTTATGTTTAGGTCTTCAATCCATTTTGAGTTGATTCTTATATAAAGAGTGAGGTAGGGGTCCTCTTTCATTCTTTTGATTATGGATATCCAATTCTCCCAGTGCCATTTTTTGAAGAGACTGTTCTGTCCCAGAACAGTGAACTTAGTAGGTTTTATCAAAAATCAGTTGGTGGAGTAGGTGTAGCTCAGTGGTTGAGTGCCTGCTTCCCATATATGAGGTCCTGGGTTCAACCATAGAGATGAAGGTCTATTTCTGAACTTTCAATTTCTATTCCATTGATCAATGTATCTATCTTTATGTCAATACCATGCTGTTTTGACCACTGTTACTTTATAATACACTTCAAGTTCAGGAAGTGTGAATTCTCCAACTTCGCTCTTCTCTTTTAGGATATTTTTGGCTATTTGAGACTCCTTTACCTTCCAAATAAATTTGGTGATTGACTTTTCTATTTCTGTCAGGTAGGCTGTTAGAATTTTGATTGGTATTGCATTGAATCTATAAATCAGTTTGGGTAGAATTGACATCTTCACAATATTCAGTCTTCTAATCCATGAACACGGAGTATCCTTCTATTTGTTTATGTCTTCTTTTATTTCTTTTAGCCATGTTTTGTAGTTTTCTGAATACAGAGCCTTTATATTCCTGATTAAATTAATTCCTAGATATTTCAGTCTTTTTGTTGCTATTGTAAATGGAGTTTTTTTTATTGCTTTCTTCCTCAGCTTGCTCATTACTAGTGTATAGAAACACTACTTATTTTTGCATGTTGATTTTGTATCCTGCCACTTTGCTGAACTCATTTATTCACTCAAGTAGCTTTGTTGTAGATATTTCAGGATTTTCTAAATATAGGATCATGTCATCTATGACTATTGAGTTTTACTTTTCTGAATGTGTGTTATTTCTTTTTCTTGCCTAATTGCACTAGCTAGAACTTCTAGCACAATGTTGAATGACAGTGGTGACAGTGGGCATCTTTGTCTTATTCCCAATCTTAGAGGGTAATGTTTTAACCTCTCCCCATTGAGTATGATGTTGCCTATGGGATTTTCATATATGAGCTTTATGTTGAGAAACTTTTCTTCTATATCTATCTTTTGAAGTGTTTTTATGAAGAAATAACGCTGGATTTTGTCAAATGCCTTTTCTGCATCAATTGAAAAAAATCATGTGTTTTTTTCCCTTGATTTTTTAATGTCGTATATTACATTAACTGATTTTCGTATATGGAAACATCCTTGCATACCTGGAATAAAACCCACTTGATTGTGGTGTATAATTATTTTCATATGCTGTCGGATTCGATTTGCAAGTATTTTCTTGAGAATTCTTGCATCTATGTTCATTAAAGAGATTGGTCTGTAATTTTCTTTTCTTGTAGTATCTTTATTGGGTTTTGGTATTAGGGTGATGTTCGTAAAATATGTTAGGTAATTTTTCCTACTCTTCAATTTTTTGGGGGGAAGAGTTTAAATAGGATTGGTATTAATCCTTCTTGAAATATTTGGTAGAATTCACCTATGAAGACATCTGGTCCTGGACTTTTCTTTGTTGGAAGATTTTTGATGACTGATCCAATCTCCTTACTTGTGATTGGTTTGTTGAGTTCCTTTCTTTCTTGTAGAGTCCATATCAGTTGTTTGTACATTTCTAGGAATTTGTCTATTTCACCTAGGTTGTCTAATTTGTTGGCATACAGTTTCTCATAATATCCTTTTATGATCCTTTTGTTTCTGTGCGGTCAGTCATAATGTACCCCCTTTCATCCATGATTTTATTTATTTGCATCTTCTGTCTGTTTTTCCTTGTTAATCTTGCTAAGGGTTTGCTGATTTTATTGATCTTCTCTAAGAAACAACTTTTGGTTTTGTTGATTTTTCTCTATTTTTTTTTTTTTCCTTCTTCCTCAATTTCATTTATTTCTGCACTAATCTGTTATTTCTTTCTGCTTGCTTTGGGATTGATTTGCTGATCTTTTCTTAGTCTCTAGTTCAGTTAGATCTTTGATTTTAATTCTTTCTTCTTTTTTAATATAGGCATTTAGGGCTATAAATTTCCCTCTCAGCACTCCCTTCACTGTATCCCATAAGTTTTGATAAGTTGTGTTCTAGATTTTATTCCTCTTGAGATATCTACTAATTTCTCTTCCAATTTCTTCTTTGATCTGTTGATTGTTTAGGGGTGTGTGGTTTAGCCTCCATATATTTTCAATTTTCCCCCTTTCCTGCCTATTATTTATTTCCAGCTTCATTCCATTATGATCAGAGAAGGTGGTTTGTATAATTCCAATCTTCTTAAATTTATTAAGAGCTGTGTTGTGGCCCAGCGTATCTTCTATCCTGGAGAAAGAGCCATGAGCACTTGAAGAATGCATAACCTGCTGATTTGGGGTTTGTGGCAGTTTGATATCGTTTATGAATTCCAAAAGTAGATATTGGATTATATTTGTTAACTGGACTGTCCCTCTGGGCATATTAGATTATATTGGATTCAGAGGTTTCATTTACTTGATTAAATAATGATTAAGGCTTTGATTGGGCCATGACAGTAGGACAGTACATCCCCACCGCCTTGGTGGGTGGGGACTCACAGAGAAACCGTACTGCAGAGAAGGGAGCTCAGAGTTTTAATGCTGGAGCCAGGGAGGTAAACATACTGAGGAGCAAAGGGAAGGCTCGATTAGACACCGTGGAAAGAGAGATGAGCCATTTGCCTGATAGTCTACATCTGGCCTTGTGGAGATAGCAGAGCAGCTGAGCCTGGAGTGAGGCAAGCCCCATGAAGAGAGGAACCCAGGAAGCCTGAACCCTCACAGACGTTGGCAGCCGTCTTGCTCCAACATGTGGCAACAAGTCTTTTGGTGAGGGAAGTAACTTATGCTTTATGGCCTGGTAACAGTAAGCTTCTACCCACAAATAAATACCTTTTATAAAAGCCAACAGATCTCTGGTATTTTTGTATCAGCACCCCTTTGGCTGACTAATACAGGTGTAATGTTCTGTTTATGTCAGTCATGTCCATATTGTTCAAGTTCTCTGTTTCCTTGTTCATCTTCTGTCTAATTGTTCTATCTATTGATTTACATGGTATATTGAAATCTCCAACTCTGTTTGTAGAGAAATCTATTTCTCCTTTTAGTTTTGCCAGAGTTTGCCTCATGTATTTTGTGGCACCTTGTTTAGGTAAATAGATATTTATGACTTACTCCTCACTGGTGGATTGTCCCTTTTATTAATATATAATGGCCGCCTGCATCTCTTATCAGATTTTGCATTTAAAGTCTGTTTTGTCCAATGTTAGTAAAGCTCTTCCTCCTCTCTTTTGGTTGTTATTTGTGATAAATATCTATTTCCAACCCTTCACTTTAAGTCTATTTGCATCCTTGGGCCTAAGGTGAATATCCTGCAGACAGCATATAGATGGCTCATATTTTCTTAACCATTCTCTCAGCCTATGTCTTTTAATTAGGGGAGTTTAATCCATTAACATTCAGTGCTATTACTCTAAAGGCATTACTTCAACCATTTTATGCTTTGGCTTTCATAGGTCATATCTTATTTTTGTCCATCTCGTTACCGTTTTGGTTACCCTTTCTGATAGTCTTCACTTCTACACTCTCCCGCAAGCCTCTCTTTCTCCTCTTTTCTTATCTGGTTACATAACTCCCTTTAGTGTTTCCTACAGAGCTTGACTGTTGTTTACAAAAACTCTTAGTTTCTGTTTATCTGTGAATATTTTAAACTCACCATTATATTTGAAGGACAGTTTTGCCAGATAAGGAATTCTTGGCTGGCAGTTTTTCTCTTTCAGTACTGTACTTATATCATATTACTGCCTTCTCACCTTCATGGTTTCTGAAGAGAAATCTGCACTAAATATTATTGAACATACTTTGTATGTGATGTTTTGCTTCTCCCTTGCTGTTTTCAGAATTTTCTTTTTTTATCTTTGGTATGTGGACTTCTGAATATTATGTGTCTTGGAGTAGGTCTCTTTGGATTTATTCTAACTGGAGTATGCTGTACTTCCTGGACATATTCATGTCTTTCATGACAGTTGGGAAATTTTCAGCCATTAGGTCCTCAAATAATCTTTCTGCCCCGTTCTCTTCTCCTTCTAAAACTCCCATAACACATATGTTAGTGTGTTTCATGCTATTATTCAACTCCCCGAGTCCCTGCTCAATTTTTTCCATTCTTTTATCTCTCTGTTCTTCTTTCTTTTCAATTTTAACTGTTCTGTCCTCTACGTTGCTGAATCTTTCTTCCATGATTTCAAATCTGTGGTTGTGTGCCTTTCTTGTATTTTTAATCTCACTTATTGTGTTTTTAATTCCCATAAATTCTATTTTTCTATCCAATGTTTCAAAATTTTCTTTATACTCACCCAGTGCCGCCTTAATGTCTTTTATTTCTTTAGCCATGTTGTCCTTCAACTCCATTTGATTTAGGAGATTTGTATGAACCTCATTAATGTTTTCAAGTCCTGTGTGTCATCTGGAGCTTTGATTTGTTCCTTTGCTTGAGTTATAATTTCCTTTTTCTTAGTATGGCTTATAATTTTTTTTTTTTTTTTGCTGATTCTGATGCTGAGTTTATTCTATTGTTCATTTTCTCTCTCTTGCCTAGACATTTACTGTTAAGTAGCTGGGTTGTACCACTGTTCTTTGACTCTTGTTTAAACTTGTTTTAGATATTTATGATTGCCCCTGTTTAACTGCTCATACCAGGGTTAAGGACCCAGTAATGGGGTGCAGGCCAGTGGAGAGGGGGGCAGTAGGGGCAAGTGATTGCCTCTTTTATTTATTATTTTCCCCTTTACATGCACTTTTCTGGTCTGCCAGCAGATGGAGCTCTTTGGCAGACCTCTAAGCTCAGACCCCAGGTGCTAGGGGGAATGCATTCAGTGTAACTCTGAGGTAGGTGGTACAAAAGTAATGTCCTCAGGGCTGGCCAAGCCTCACAAACTTTCTCAGAAGCTGTTATCTCTTGGCCATCTACACCCTCCCTCTGCCTCCTCAGCAACCAGCCCAGGGAGTAGGGAGGGTGTTTGAGAAGGCAAGTTATCTTTAGCTCCCTGCCAGCTCTCAGTGCAAATGATGTCACAGCCCCACCCAGCCTGGAAGTATGCGACCCCTCCATGCAGCAGACCAAGTTTGCTGGCCCAAGTCTGAATTTACTGTAGGCTGTGTCCCTACCTCTCCCCTTTCTTGGGGTAGAGGACCCCTGCAACCCCCTCAGTCCACAGCCACTGCAGTCTGCAGGTTGTCGTTTGCTCTGATGGGGGGATGGGTGCTGGCTGCTGCTGCTGCAGCTCTACTCATGGGATTTTTCCAGCCAGCCGAGACTCCTTTCCTTTGCTCCTTTCTCTTCTGGGTGGCGTCTTGCTTTCCCCTGATGTCCTGAGCCACAGAGCAGCCCTCCAGACAGTCTCTGCCTGACCTCTAGCTATTTTTTTCTGGGAGAGAAGTGATCCCTCTGCCTCTCTAATCCTCATTCTTCCCAGAAGTTCTGGCCTGTGCACAACCACTTTTAGTCTGAATACAAGTGTCTTTGTCCCACACACTTATTGGCAAAGATGTTTGAACAGATATTGGCAAAGTCTTTGTTATAGGATCAGTTTGCATAAGAACAAGATAAACTGCTAACAGTTGTTTTTCAATAGGACTATATTGTTGTTCTGTTCCTTTCCATAGCTGGGACCAGAACCTGAATGGTATTCGTTTCCCATTTTGTGTTTGCCACAGGCCCCACCCAAGCCCTTCTGGGTAGCTGGCAACATCCAGTTCACTAGTTTGCCCTGGTATTAAGGTACCTATAGAATTGATATGTTGTACAACTATATTTTTTTGTTGGAATGCTTGCTCAGCTTCATTGTTCCAATACCACTGATTCACTGCCCCCCCACCTCTTTTTTTAATCACTTTATATAATGGTCAAAGTATTTGAGCTAGGTGAGTTATAAAGGGCATACAGTAATTTAATAAGCCTATGAAGGCTTGCAGTTCCTTTACATTGCAGAGAGTTGGACATATTTGCATTTTATCTATAACTGCTGCTGGAATGACCTTTTTCTTACCCTACATAAATCACTTCTAGGAATTTTATAAAGTGGGCCACTCAGTCTTGGTATTGTTGATGGCCCATCTTGGCTTGTTAAAAGGTGCTGTAATGGTGGTGGGGCCGTCATTTCTACAGATGTAATACTACAGAAATAAGCATAGCATCGTCAATATAGTGAAACACAGCAACATTTGGTGACTTTTCCCATCTTGCTAGATCAGCTGCCACCATTCCATGACAGATGTTGGAGCTATGTAGGTTCCCTTGTGGCAAAACCTAGAAAGTCCGCTGTCGCCCTTCTCACATAACTGCAAGGTGATCTTGGCTATCTTCAGTTGGTGGGATACTGAAAAATGCATTAGCTAAGTTCAATACATAATGGAACTCATCCTAACAGGGCCAATAAGTTATTGAGAAGCATTGCAATATTTGGCACTGTGGTGTGAATAGGAGGAACAACCTTATTCAACTCTAAATAAATGACCATCATTCTCCAACTACCACCAGGTTTTATCACCGGCCACACAGAACTATTAAATGGGCTCTGTGCTGGTCAGATGATCCCCACTCTAGCCAGTTCCTGTAACATCTCATTGATTTCCCACCTGGGAGGTGATATTCTTTGGTATGGGTGAATCTCCTGGGTGGGGACAGGTACACTCAGGACCAATGAGCAGCACCCTATGCTGCTCATTCACTCATTCACCATGTAGATGAGAAGGTGAAATTCACCAGTTGTGGTGGTAAGGTCTAGGTCTTGTAACACATCCACCCCTAATATATATTTGGGAATAGGAGAAATACAAACAATATACTTTGGGGGGGGGTGAGGCGCCTGACTTGCAATGTTAGGGTAGTTTACAATACTCGTATCACTTTCCCCCCATACTCATCTATCACCTCTAGAGGCGCATTAAATCTCCGGGGATTCCCATAGATGACCGTGTACTCTGCTCCAGTATCAATAAGGGCTACAGATGTGAATATTCTCGTTGTCCTCATTTTGTGATAATCAGGGTAGGCTAAACATTTGCTGTATTAGAAACCATGCACGTGTCCCCAGATCTAGTTTTTCCCCCTAGGTCTGGTTTTTAGAATGCTGGTGATAAACTAAGCCTGATTTATTACATGACCATCCTGTATGGGAAAAGACTGTAACTCTAGGTATCTTTGGTCAACCTTAAGAGATAGAGCAGGGGGACGGATGTGGCTCAAATGGTTGAGCGTCCATCTCCCATATGGAGGGACCTGGGTTTGATCCCCAGGACCTCCCAGTAAAAAGAAAAAAAAGAAAAATATAGAAGGCGCATGGGCCACCAGGCCCTGTGAGTGGGTGAGCTGCCAGGCCCCAAGAGCCACACAGCAAGATGATGAGGTAACAGGAGAGTGACACAAGGGAGAGCCAAGACGAGAAGCGCCAAAAACCAAGAACTAAGGTGGTGCAGGCATTAGGATGCCTCTCTCCCACATCGGAGTTTCCGAGGATCGAATCCCAGTGAAGACAGGAGGAGAAGGATGAGAAGAGAGGGCAGAAAATGGACACAGAGTAGCCCAGCGAATGGACAAAGAAACAGCAAATATGGGGTGGGGTGGGGACAGGGTAAAAATGGATAAAAGTAAATAAATAAATCCTTAAAAAAATGTATAGGGGAGGAAGATAAGGACTATAGTTAGTAGTAATACTTTGACGATGCTCTTTCATGACTTGTTAAGAAATGTTTTACAACAATGCGGGGTGTTTGTGGGGTGGGGGGTATGTGATGTATGGGAGCCCTGTATGATGTTATGCATGTTTGTTTTGTAAGTTCACCATGTTTACTGAACACTTATAGTTTATGTATGTTCATGTATGAATGATACACTTCCATAAATTGTTAAAAAAAAAAATAAGGACTACAACATGCAAACAGATTTTTGGAGACCAGTGGATAACCAGCTTTATGTGAGGCCTCCAATCACCTGCCATTGCCTGTATTTACAGGAGACTGTGGTCCCACCCCTAGTCTTCAGGAATAGGGGTTTCCACTCCTTTACACCAGACTTACTTTCCTTGAGGGGTGCCGTGGGAGTGATAACTGGCGGTAGAGATTTAGATGATATCTTTTTCTCCTTATGCAGCTTTTGCTAGAGTCCTACTAATACAGCATTAAGTTTTTTTTTTCCCTTGGGGTGCCTGCAGCAATTAAGTCAGCCCATAATTGTTTATAGGTTACATATACAGGCCCCCTCTGACCTTTCCCTGGTAATGTCTCTTTGGTTACTTTCCTTGCTCCTTTTGGCTGTATTCTTTCCATCTCACCCAAGACTGCTACTGCCTGTGCCATCCAGTGAATGGCCTGGCCAACTAGTGGACTTAGAATAGCTACTAATGTCCCACACCAGGCTGGAGGCACAGTTTGGAGGATTTTCTACTTCATACCTGGCATGAACAGTTCATCATCAGGTCCACAAAAGTTTTCAGCATATGCTGCATGCTTCATTTGCAATTCTCTGGCTGTTTCCTGTAATTCTTCCATAGATGACCATCTGCATATTGTGAATGCCATATCCCTTTCATTAGGCCAGGCCAATGTTTGCAGCAAAAACACACCATACTGATACATTTTGAATGCTGTCTTGTCTTTGCTGTGCTTGGTAAAGATACTGACCAAGAGAAGGAAGTGTAATTATGCTAGTTATTTTGGCCATTTCTACTGCTGAAAACATAATATCATCTCCCCCTACATCCCATAATCTTAGTAACCAAACAGCTATGCTCGCTTGCTTGCTGCCCCTAGTTTAAACTTTTTCTGTTAATTCTACTAGTTCTATGGGGGTATGCTCCCTCGTTACTGTTTGCTTCTGATCAAGGATCTCTTCCCAAGAATCATCGGGATCCCTAGTTGCTTTCGTTTTTGTGGTTATCAATGACCTTGCTTGTTTAGGCTCATCTGCAATGTCAATTTCCTCCTCATATCCTCCCTCTTCTACACTTTCTCAAGGATCCCACACCTTCAAATCCCAGCCTTCCCTCTGGATAACCACTCAGACCTGCCACTGTGGCTCCCTTCATCTGTGCATTTTCACAACTTTACACGCCATTACTTCTAATTGTCCCTCTTGAGTTGGTACCTTTTTTGCTAGTACATCAGTGTTGTTGGAACATGCTGACCTAATATCCTTTTCTAGAGTTAAAACCTTTTCTAATCTCCTCACTTGAGCTTCTGCTTTTAACTGGGCTTTGGTAGCACATCTAACTTTGCCCATACCAATGGCCATGCAATGGCAGCAATTGCTTATTTTCCTTGCGATTTCCATTTGTTCCCCAGTTTCCCCTTCAGGACAAATAATGCACTGGCTGGTATTTTCAGGATGTGCTGTACTCATGCACTGAGCCAAACTGTTCTGAACAAATGGCTACCTCTATCCATATACTGGAAGTTGGCCACTCCGGGATTTTCCCACTGATCATGATATTGTGTTGGCGAATTCCTGTGTCTGTAGATTGTTTCATTTTTTGATCTCCTGCCTGGCTCACCCATCATCTGGCCATGAACCTACAGAAGAGTTCCTGCCAAAGTTCAATGGGCACTTAAAACCTAAAAACAAAGCAGGCTACTCCATATAGCAAAATAGTAACAGTTTATTAGGGAACTTAAGGACTGAGAAGCTGGTCCTGGGTGGCTGCAAGATGTTCAGACTGGAGCTCTGTGATGCCCAGGGAGTTACAGGGGACCCTAAAGGTCAGGAACAAGGAAGGCACAGAGCCAAATCGGGATTTGCAAGATCATAAGCACATCTCTGTGAAGTTATTGGTACGTAGCAGCAATTGTTCTAGAACATAACTATCATGCTTAGGAATGTGTCCAAACGCTTTAAGATGCACTTGTGTGTGTGTGTGTTGTCTTATCTAGGAATTTATGGCTCCTCTGGTTTGTGGCCTCACATTTACATTTTTCCTTCCCAGAAACAAAGACCTATCTTCCCAGGGCCCTCACTAACACAGTCCCAGGCACATTAATGTGCATCTTCTTTGTCAAGTAAATTCTGGAATTTGCCTTCATCATGGACACCCCAGAAGGTCTATGAAGAGGCCCAGGACCTGGGGAGTGCACAGAGCTCTGTGGAAAGCAGAGACTGCAAGGCGAGTATGATTGTCAAAGTGCTGCCACCATGTTCAGCAAGCCCGGGTAGAACTGCTGTTCAGAATTTTATTGTATGTTAGTTTTACAAAAACTGTCTTGATAAACAGGAAATACATATTTTAACCTCAAATCTAGTAATTCCCAAACCTGACCTACCACCAGAGTTACCTAGGGCTTATGAAAAACACAAAGTCTCCATCTCTTTGAAGCTGTAGTTCACAGTAGATCTGAGGAGTCAACTACATTTTTAAAAGGTTCCGAAGTTGATCCCATTGCTCCATCCTGATCCAAGATTAATACAAAGGATAACACATGTATATCATGTGTTCACAGAAGATACTTCATACGACCCATGGATTATATGGTGGAGGAAATAAAAGTCTGGCTATTTGGTGCCTAAATACTTGTTTTAAAAGATGTTTCTGGCTGTTTTAGACCATTTCAAAGGCAGCAAACACTCTGGGCCAACACTGTCCTCCTTTCATTTTTCACGGACCACTTGAAAAACTTGCCCTAAGTTAAGTCTTTCTAAACTATTACTACTCACACCAACCTTTCACTTTTCCAACCCCTACAGCAATAATGAAGCCTACAGTATACACCCCAAAATTTAAGTATATATCTTTATTAAATGAAATGGTGAGGACTCCTTATAAACTTTAAACCAGGATTCAAATGCTAAATTTATTTTTCTATCTTGAATTGTTTGCTAGGTTTCTCCTTTCCTCCCTAGCTAGATTTTAATGTTCTGAAAGTGACCAAGTGTTACACGTTTCTTACCCAAATAATAAAAAGCCAAAAAGAACATGCATGTTGACTTGGAAATAGTATTTTCAGGCAGGAGAATATGGGCTACTAGTTATAGCAAGAGAAGTAATATTGATGTCCACAAAGGGAAATAGGTCTCCTATGCTTTCATGCTCCCTTTATTGTTTTTGAATGCCCATTATTCTAGCTACGATCTTTTAGTTTTATGTAAATAGAGTTATGATTTCCTAGCCTAAAATTGAGGACTCACAGGTCAGGGACTCACAATCAAACCATTAGGTTCAAACTATTCACCAAAAGTGAAAGATTCATGTCTTCTTCCATACTATTACCTGATTTTCCTAGGCCTCAGGATAGTTATTTTAAAAAAGATTTTCTATTTACTATGTTTAAGCATTTATGGTAGGTAAAGCATTTATATAGGTAACCCGAACATTAAAAGCCACATTTGCATGTCATACTGATGTATTTTCTGGAATTATACAAGATTGGATTTTAGAAATATCCTATCCCACTCTCCACATATTTCTTGCCATTTTCCTAGTTTGAATACAAGTGCAAGAAATTTACTCAGTAACACTTCAAGTTTGTATTGCTTGTTTTGCAATGCCAATGAATTAATTTCCATAGCGAGGAAGGGCACGTTGTGAGCTATAAAGATCTGAAGACTTACCCTTACTTACTCACCAGATTTCTTTGACCATGAGTGAAGTGTGCCTGATCACCCAAGCAAATGGAAGCCAAAATTCCCAGTGTCAAAAAAAAAAGAGAGAGAGAAATAAAAAAAGAAAAGAAAAAAAAATTCCCAGTGTCAGAAATGGATTGCTTGTTTATCTTCAAATACTGTTAGTAGAAAACCACAGGTAAAATTTCATAAAGTTTATTTTATGAATGTTTGTAGCTATATTCTAGAAACAACCTTTAAGTTCATTTCATATAGAGAGAAATTTCAGCAAAAAGAATAATAGATGTGTAGCCGTTTGGCAGTTTGATGTAATTATGAATTCCGAAAATCTATATTAGATTATGCTTGTAAACTGATCTGTTAATCTGGGCATGATTAGGTTATAATTAGGGCGTTAACTGGGCCACGTCAGTAGAGTATCGAGCCCCACCCTTTGGTGGGTGGGGAAATCAAAGAACATGGCAAGAAGAGAGTTGAAGCAGTTCTGAAGTTGGAGTTTTGATGTTGGAGAGAAGGCCCTAGGAGAAGAGAAGCGAGCCGTTCACCTGACAGTCTACAGCTGACTTTGTGGAGGAAACAGGAGCTAAGCCTGGAGAGAAAAGGAGCCCTGGGAAGAGAGGAACCCAAGAAGCCTGAACCCTGGCAAACGCTGGCAGCTGTCTTGTTCCAACACGTGGCAATGGGAGAGAAGAAACTTACGCTTTATGGCCTGGTATCTGTGGACTTCTACCCCAAATAAATACCCTTTATAAAGACCAACCCATTTTTGGTATTTCACATTAGCACCCCTTTTGGCTGACTAATACAACATGTTTAGTAGTCCTTTCCATGTGGTATTTATATATGATAACAGAATAGTTGCCTTTACTAGATGATGTAGGTTCAGCTGGTTCTACTGAATTTCATTGAAGAATTTAAATATTCAATCTTGGGACAAGACATAAAATGAGACTATGAGAAAAACAAAGAACTTTCTGGCCACAGATATCATTGGTGATGAAGTCAATTTACATCTTTGCTTTAACAACTGTTACATATTTTTACTTAAAATTGTTGCTTCAAAATGTTAAAAGCTTGTGCTTCTAATGATGTAAATGAAGATAGTTTTCAAAACCTGGAAATGAATAAGGGTGAAACTCAGCCCTGTAAAGAAATACAAAAATGTAAAACTAAAATATTGAACAAGATCATATGTTGAGGATTGTATGTTTCAAGAAATTTCTCTCATGGCAAAAATCAAAAAAAAAAAAAAAAAATGGATGAGGGCATAGATGTAGAAAGATTTCTGATAAACAGGAGAGATTTGGGTGAAGAGAAACCATTGAGAGGAAATTCTGAGAGACTGGAGGCATTTGGTTGAGAGCTCTAAAGTTCTCGTAGCATTCCCATCTTATGTGCTATAATATGTCTAGATCAAAAGCATGGTCACATGATAGCTGAAAGTGGGCCAAGTTATTGAGCTAATTCTTGTATTAATTGATTGTCACATTAGTAAGTTACTTGAGTCAACAAACGTTTTTGCAGCTTTGACTTTGTTTTAGGCACTCTGCTGGGCTGTGAGTGTGGGAATGAAGGAGAAATGGAGCTCTGGGCTCCAGGATCTGCCCATAGACAGCAGCAGAGCCAATGAGAGGATTCGGGTGTTATGTCTTCTGGTTTCCTGTTCATACTAGGAGACCACATTGCTTCTGAGGTTTAATAATCTGATCGATATTGAAAACAGGATGCTCGACTGTGAAGTGAAAAATCAGTACCTCTAACTTATTGAAGGTTAATGATGATCTAGGTATTTTGGAAAAATTAAAGACAAACCTGCAGAATCTGAGGAAATGGGCCCTAAAGTACCTACAATACCATCAAATTCTAAACATACAAAACCTCCCAAAACACAAGTTCTAAAACTTCCAAGGTATTTGTTTTAAAATACAAAAGCATCAAAGCAAGTATTTAAAGTATCAAGGCAAGTATTTAAATGTAAATACTTGTCCTTTCTTAATTACTTAAGAAATTGAGGTCCTTTCTTAATTACTTAATTAAGGCAGTTCGACATTTGGGGGACAGGAAATCTTCCATTTCCAGCTTGAACAGCTTTTCCTTGCTCTTTGCTGTAGGGAGAGACTTTTAAGACTTGGTGGTTGATTGCACATTTGTCCCTTAATCAGGAAATTAAAGCAGTCAAAGCAGGACAAAGGGAGTACACAGTTATTGAGGACTGTGCACGGGACCACAGTTTTATGTGTGTCATATCATTGAATCATCAAAACAACCTTATGTGATAGAGATTATTGTCTTCATTTTAAGTACTGTGCCCAAGGCCATACAGTTTGTAAATGGTGGAGCCAAAAATGGAACTAGGCTAGTCTAATCCCAAGGTTCATGTACTTTGCCACATACCATGAACCTTGCTTAGGGCAAGGTTTGAAAGAGGGAAAATACACCTGAAAATAGAAGTGGGGGAGATGGAAACAGGGAATGCTGACATTAAGATTTTTGCTGAATTTTAAGAATAATAGTAGGAAGGCTGGACTTGTATTCTACATTATTCTCTGATCAAATATCACATTTTAACAAGTGGTGCTAGAAACCAATTTCGGTTCCCTCCGCGCTTGCGCTGTACCCAGGACCGCACCTTAATACTTACAGAGAATCTTCAGAGAGATTCTGCATCTCAGGTGCCATTGAGAAGTAAGAAGATAAAATCCTAGTCTTTGGGGGCACAAAGCCTTGTGTTTATATTACTCCTTTGCACCAATCACCAGTTAGCTGTAGGTGGACAAATTATTTAATTTTGATGTAACTTGTTTGTTTCAATGGCAATGATAATTGTAATGTATAACTCAAAGCTTGTGGGGAGTAAATAAGATGATACATATAAACAACACAGCATCTAGTCCAAAATGAGTGTTTCATAAATGTTAGCTTTTCTATTTATAATTTTTTTTAGGAGGTACTGGGGATTGAACCTAGGACATTGTACATGGGAAGCAGGCGCTCAACCACTGAGCTACAGCTGCTCCCCAATGAGAGTTGGTTTTTTTTCTCTGTTTTGTTTTTAGGAGGTAGCAGAGATTGAACCTAGGGCCTCGTACATGGGAAGCAGGTGTTCAACCACTTGAGCTACAAACGCTACCACTATTATTATTTGAAAACAAACATTATAGGTATAGATTAATCCCCCACAGTCAGGGACAAGAAATGACATGTCTCTTTCTATTGTAAACTAAGGATTATAAAACGTTCACTGGTTAATTTGAGCTCTCACTCTCACCCTTTGAAGTATATAGGGTTAGCATTTAAATGTCCCACATTGGAGGCGGATCCCTGCTGATGTCCAGGCTTGTGTGGCCTATGCAGACTTCATGACTCTACTCCCCAGTCTGGTCACTTTGGGCCAAGGTGAACTGCCCTGATGCTTCCCAGTTTGCAACTTCATTTCTATACAAGCTTCCATCATTCATTTGAGTGGGGTCAGGTCACACCTGTCCCAGAAACCCAAATCCAATTATCTTTTTTCCCAGCCTTTGGGATCCAACCACACATTTTGAATTTGGGCCTCTCCTCCTTCAATATCCCGTCTATACCTCTTCTCAGATACCTCAGCGTACATTTTCTTAACCCAGCCTCTGTGGGCATTGTGGAGCAGCTGCTATAACGGTGCATCATGGGAACACGGGTTCAGGACACAACAGAAACTTTCCACAAATGATCCCTTTCTTGCACAGAATAAAGAGGCCAGAATGGGCAAATAATCTCCTTGTCACTTAAATAGCACAAAGAGTCCAAAAGGGCAGGGGAAGGAGGCCCATCACAGCCAGTCTTGCAAACTGCTCCAGGTCGGGGTTTGTAGATAGCAGTTCTGCTGGCCCCACTTTGTGCTGGGGAAGAGAGACAAAAATCTATACTGAGTATGGTTTTTATCCACCTGGTTGGGGGTTTGTGGAGGAAGCGCTTCCATTGAGAGTTGCTCTCCTGATAAACATCTGGGGCTGCTTTTGGGTTCAAGGTCTGGCAGGGCCTTTCCTTTAGCCTTAACATTTCCCTCAGGTTGCAGAAGGGCTACTTAGCCTGTGTTACGTCTTCTGAGAATAGGTGGAAGTAGGTGAGGTCTGGGAGATGGCTGCTGTGATTTCCCCAACAGGCAGTATATTCAAGATAACTTTTTTGTATTCTCTTTGGCTCTGAGGGAAAAGTGTTTTTCTTCACCAGGGGTTAGGAGTAGTTGGAAGGCAGAAACCAGAAGTTTAGAAACACAATTTTGATCTATCCAAACTGGTGGAAGAGGGGTTCTTTCATTATTTTCTGATGATGGTGTCTCAATAAAATATTCAAAGTAGCATAGAACTTCCTCAATAAATTACCTTGTTGTATAAATATGCATAGAATTGTTGTAATATGTAAGATATTATAGGGAATATTGAGAAAACATGATCCATCCCTTCTAAGCTTATTCTCTAACCTTCTTTCTGGTGAGGAAAACCACATACAGTCAAGACAAAACAACTGAGACACCTCTGAGCTTCCTGGGATTTCTATCAAGTATCTGAATATCCCTGCCATGAATTTAAAACATGACAGTTTTAATTAAGAACTACTTTGGAGAGTTAGATATTTTGATGGCCATAATCTTTGTCCTTCTGCTTAGTAACATGGAGAGGGGTTGGATGCCAGGGTGTCAGAGAAACTTCCTAGCTGATTAGGCTGCTAGAGACATAGCAAAGGCCATGCTTTAAATTAGCTTCAACAGTTTAATCAGAGTGAACAGGCTACTTGGGTCTATGATGGAGACGCATTGACAGCTGATGAAAGCAGTTTGATTCCAGTATAAGGATTAAGGGTGATTTAGAAGGAAATATCTATGGTGACAATTCACTTTAATTTTAATTTTATTTTCTTTAAAGATTGTCTTGATGTATTATTAGTTTTAAGAACTGTGCAGAATAACAAACTTTCTTATCTCTTCCACAGGTGAATTAAAATATTAATCTTTTAAAACAATCACTCTCAGGGACATTTTCACAGTTCAGACAATATAATCATGATGGTCACTGCCATCTAGGGCAAAATACCCTAGTTGCAGATTCAGGTCTTTTGACTAAGGAATCCAATTGCATATTGATTCTGCAACCTTGAGCAGAATCATAATCTAGGAAAATTTATATCATTTGTCTTTAGAAGGCATTGAACTTATTCTCACCATGAATTTTTCCAGAAAATATCTCATATTTTTTTCACATTTTCGAACCTAAAAAAACTATTTTAAGTCAGATTTCCTAGGAATTAAAATTGCAGTTTGAGATTTGTGTGCTGGATGTTTATTAGGCAATGCCTTCAGGTTCAACACCTGTGATTGAGTGAAGGCAAGAGGATGGGCAGAGTGAGGACTTGAAATGTGATGCAGTTGGAAGAAAGCCTTATCAGATCCTAGGGGGAGCCCTGGAATTGGGATAGTTCTTCAGAGCCAAACTTTTGCTCCCCTTTATCAAACTGTTTTTGGATTTGTGGTAGATCAATTATGTATGTCAACAAAAAAACATTTTCTTAATCTGTGTTCCTGTGGGTGGGAACTTACTTGTAAATAAGACCCTATTTATGTGTGATGATACATAATAATGTGTATTATCAGTTAACATGTGGACTCATTAGCAAATTGGATCTTCTAGGATCCTATTTTGGTGTGGCCCAACTGAATCAGGGTGGGTCTTAATCCTTATTACTGGAGTCCTTTATAAGCAGAAGAAATTCAGATGCAGTCAGTCAAGAGAAATCACAGGAGGAAAACAACCACATCACCGTGTGAAAGAGGCAGAGATGGATGCACAGATCCAAGTTTGCATCACTAGAATGTACAGACTTTGATGAGAAGGCTCAGCCTTGCTGATGCCTTGATATGGGATGTCTAGTTTCCCAAACTGTGAGCCAGTAAATTCCCATTGTTTAAGCCAGCCCATTGTGTGGTATTTGTCATAGCAGCTCTGGCAAACTAAGACAGATATGGACTGTCCCTGGGAAGGGAAGTGACCTTGGGGCAAGACTGCTCTCTCTTGCTGAGGGATATTGTCAGAGAAGGACTCCAGCAAGTGCCTTCACCCATTAGGTGAGGCTCTTAGGAGCTGAGGAAATCAGTGCTTCAGACCTATTACAGTCAATCCATGTGTCTCTCAGTCCAATTCTGCTGCATGACAAGTTCCAGGAACAACTCCTCCAGGATTCTGATTGGTCTTCTTTTGGGGGAAAACTTACCTGAAAAAGGTTAGTGGGATGAATTACAGTCCCACCTTTGCAACTGGTCTCAAGACTGCAACTGATACTCTGTTTCTTTCCTCCATTACCTTCTGTTACCCTTTCCCCCACCATTATTAGCTAAGCTAACATTTCTTTTAGTCTAGATTACTTACCTCATCTAGAAATAATCCAGATTCAAATACTTAGGAGTCTGAATCCCTGCTCACTATAACCTTCTCAGGCCATGGCTACTGCACTTGTCCATTTAACAATAAAAATGGGCAAGGGTATAATGAGAGACACCCTAGTGGAACACCTGAATACCAAACATTCCCCAACTGTGTAAGAATAGCCTTACCTCCCCCTATTGATCAGGATTAATTGTCTCTAACAATATGGTTACTCCTTTCCTTGCCTGATGGTCTCTTAGCATGAGGAGCTAAAGTGACCAGGTTACTTGGAGTGATCAGGTAACAGTCATACCTTAAAGTTTAATGAGACTCTTGTTTTGTTCCTTGATGAAAGCATTCTACTTCTGGAGATGAAACCTTTAAACTTACAGAGCCCAGAGTTGCAGGAATGGGAAGCATGGATTCCCCTATGTGGGACTACTCTTTCTTCTAGTTCATAGTTTCTAGATTCATGTATTATACTTACTGAGGTCACAGCACCATATAATAGTTCTAGATTTAGGATATAGACTTCATGGGGAAGTATGTAGCTCCGTCTTTGTAGGGTTTCATCTCCTAGCTGACATCTTGGTGTACCTTCAAAAGGCTATTCCATCACTATCAGAAGAGTAGCTTCTGTATAGTATAGTATGTAATAGGTCCATGGTCATATGCTCACTGCCATAACTCTGTTCTGTAAAATGGGTCTCTTGTTCTGGTGAAATCTCATGCTGGGGGATCACACACTCTGTAAGCCCTGAGATGGTAGATAAGGGAAGCCCATACTTGGAATGTGCATCAGTTGTGGTCAAGGTGAATCACTGCCCTTCCAGAGTAGAAGGGTCCAATGTAATCAACTTGGCATTAAATACCGGGTTTGAATTCCATGAGGGATTGGTACAGTATCTGTACTCAGTGTTGTTCTTTTTCATCACTCCACATTTCTACTGTTGGGTGGTTGGATATTTGGCAGCAGCAGCCATAGCTAGACCAATCTTGGTGATCAAGTGTCCATGCTGGACATATGTATATCCTCCACTCTGCCACCATAGCGATTCCACTCTTGTACCTACTGTGCCAGCACTGGAGTGGCCAATGACTGGTGCTGGCTCACATCAACTGGCTGCTTCATTCTGTCACAGTGATTATTGAATCCCCCTTCTTTGCTGCATTTTGCTCTCTTCCAGGCCACTGACCAACCAGCCAATCCTTTCTCCACTGCCTGTATATGAATCTCTCTCTATTTTTATCTTGGGACACTTTTCTTATTATACAATGTGAATGACCAGGCATACCACCAAAAACACAGCCCATTGTGAGGATTTCTCCCCACTGTTATCTTTCAGGGCCACCTCCAAGTGGGACTGTAGCTCAGTGCTAGTCCATTTTCAACCAATGCCACACATACCAAGACCAACCTTTTTCTTTCTTCATTATTAAATCATAAGGCAACTTACATGAGGCCATAGGATTAAATTTAGGTTCAAAGTGGTGGTTGACATGGGGGCCTGGGCTACCTGCTTATAATGTACTTGTGGTTGTGTCTCTGGACTTTGCTTGTGTCTGATCCTGGATGTGCCATTTCCCTTAGATTTATGGGTATATAGGCACCAGATATTCTAGTTACTTAGTAACAGTTTTATTCTTTGGTTTAAAGTCTTGTTATGAGGATGCAGGGCAGAGTTTAGTCTAAGGCTAGTTACTAAGATAAAACCTTCTCTGTACTCTACCCAATGTCTTGTGAATTTAAAGTTTTCAGTCTGGCTGGAGGGAACAAGGATCCGTTCCTACCACCGTCTGAGCTCCAGGTATTGCTTCCTCCACCCCTTTTGGGTGTTTTTTCCCCAGGCCCTAGGTGGTTTTCTCATATGCATGCTTTGATCAGTACTCTGTGTAATGCTCAGGGGACCCTCTGCAGATCTCTGGAGCCTCCTGTCTGTGCCACTTTCTGATCTCCAGGACTCCAGTGAACTCTAGCAGCCTTGTTTTCCTGCTCTCATTTTGTCTCCTCAACTAAGGGAGTAGAGTGAACAACTCTTCGGTTCTCTCGCTTTGAGCCACGATGTGAACACTCCTTACGTAGTAAGCTGGAGCAATCATAGGTCTCACCTCATTTCTCCCCCTTCTCTCAGGGATCACTGTCTTTCATTGGCTAATGTCAAGTATGTTGAAAACCATCGTTTCATATATTTCCTCCATTTATTTAGTTGTTTCTTGTGGGACATGTATGTGGTACCCATCTTGGCTCATGCCCTTGAGTTTAATGTCAACTCACTGACGTGATATTTGGCAATCCTGTAATTATCTGCCTGACTCTGAGCAACTTACCCAACCACTCTTATCTGAATAATAAATCCTGTTCTATATGTTGGCAAAAGATGAATTAAAACACAAATGTGAGGAAATTTCATGATGCTTCAGATCCTAGATGAAGGGAAATGGATATGGAAAATGGCTCCATAGACTGCTCCATTCTTCTATGGGGGAATTTTTTCTAGACCTATTATGAAAAGAAGGTTCAATTTTATTTTCTTCCAAGTGAAAACCACCCACAAGCTCTTCCTTCTTCACAAATATGAGGGTTCTAGGTTCCTTTACATCTAGCATCTCCATCCCTCAATATTTAAGATTTCAAACTAGGTTTAAATAGAGGTTTTTACCTCATATCAAAGCTACTGTGAATTGCTATAGATGTTTCTTAACCTAAGAGTCCATGTACAGTCTTCAAGGGCTTATGAACTCCCTGAACTTCTAGGCAAAATGTGTGTAGTTGCACGTATTTTTTGGGGGGTGGGTGGGTGGGAATTAGCACAGTTTTAATAATCACATTCTCAAATGTATCAAAAGGCTAAGAATCATTGATATATAATAAGACAAGAAAAATGTCCAAGGACTTGAAGAAAAACATTGAAAGGGTGAGCTAAAAATAGGAACAAATGTAAAATCAGAGCACTTGCAGAGAGAAGGAGAGGTAAGAAAATTCAGAACTGCACTCAGATAATCTTGACTTTTAATTTACCCCATCCTCTAAAACTCTCTGTGTTGGCTTACTATCCAAAATTACAAAGATGACCTTTTAAAAGGTGACCCAAAAACAAACCTGATACTAACAGGATGAGAGAAATAGAGGAAAATATAAAAAATTAAAGATAAAAATATCAATTTTATAAACCATAGCAGATCGTGACTATTTTAAACAATGAATTGACAGAGCCATAGGAACTTCCTAGTCCACAGAAAGTCTTCCAGGGCTGCTGTAGATGAATGGTGGGAACAAGGAAGGGCTCTTAGAGCAGTAAGTAAGTGTGGCAGAGATGTTTACTGCTCACTAAATATCTGAGTGCCCCCCACGTTCCCAGTTGTGTACTGCCATATGTCTAGAATTGGCCAATGGGTTGTGAGTAGAAGTTTTGCATGCCATTTCTAAGTCAAAGAATTTAAGAATTGAGGTACATTCTCCTAGCTCTCTATTCTTTTGCTGTCGTGACTGGGGATGGTACATTTCATTTTGTGCTACAAGACAGTGGTACCTCCTTCAACCGAGGACTCTAAGGGACTGAGTGGAGCAGATCCCCCAGCTATTCATGTCGAGTCTCTACTATGAGCAGGAAGTAAAGTTATGTTGATTCACTGATTCCCGGAGTTTCAGAGTTAATTTGTTTTTGCAGCATAGCTTAGCACAACTCTAATACAGAAAATGGTACTAGGAGTGGAGTGCTATGATAACAAAAACCTAAAATGTGCATTGAACCAAGTGGGTGTTCCTTATCAAGGAATGTATTAAAGCTGGAAAGATGATGATTCATGTCATGTAGCAACAATGGCAAAACATTTATTTAAAAAGTCATTATGGTAACTTGGTAATTTGGAACAGAGAGCATGTGTCTAAAGTTGCAGCTTCAAGGAAAGAGGCTGTAAAAATAGAACTTTTAAACTATATTAGTTCTTAATAGTTGGGGTCAAATAAAAATGGAGAAATATTTAAACTGAGAGGAATTGATTTTGGAAAGATTGGAGGAGTAAAAAGAGGAAAGGGATGTCACTCAGGGATTAGTACATACAAAATCTTCTTCCATCACTATGGGTAGAAGAATCAAAAGGAAAAATGTTACTTAAAACAAATAATGTTAATGCCCCAAGACTGATAAAGAACCTGCTCTTGTCTTTATTCTTGGAACTACTGACACTTCCACTTTCTAGGAAATTAGGTACTTATGTTCCAGCAAATGCTGAAAAACAGGGAAGCCTGAACTCACCGGCTTTGTTTCTCCTGCTGCTTGAGTTAAAGCCTGTGGATGCTGGGCTCCTGAGGTTGCTGGAGCGCCCACTGCCCCTGCTGCTGTTTGAACCCTGATACCTGCTCAGAACCCAGGAATCACTATTTGTGCCTACTGCTGCCACCAGTAGACACTACCAGAAGGATGTAAACAGTGAGTCCTCCCTTCTTCGTTACTTCCAATATATTACTAGTGTTCCCATTTGCATAACCGAACTAGAATCCAGTTAGCAAGAGAGTCTGGAAAATACTTTGCAGACATATGGTTCCCTGTGATACTAGGGCATGAGCATGGAAGGGTGGAAATGGAGTGGTGAAATGGTTTGTCAGTAATTATAAGAGGGAATAGAGACAAAACTACAATGAGAGATCACTTCACACCACTAGGATGGCCATAGTAAAAAAGACAAACAATAATAAGTGTTGTTGAGGAGGTGGAGAAATTCAGCACTCATACATTGTTGATGGAAATGTAAACCTGTACAGGCATTGTGGAAAACAGTTTGGTGGTGCCAGAAACATTTAAACACAGAGTTACCATATGACCCAGAATTTCCACTCCAAGGTATATACCCAAGAAAATTGAAAACATATGTTTACAAAAAACTTAGACATGTATGTTCATAGCATAGAAACAACCAAAAATGTGCCCCAAGTGATGAATGATTAAGCAAAATGTGGTATATCCATACAATGGAATATTATTCAGCCATGAAAGGAAATGAAGTTCTGATACATGCTATAACATAGATGAAACTTGAAAACATGGTAAGTGAAAGGCCACATATTTTGTGATTATATTTATATGGAATGTCCAGAAGGCAAATCCCTAAAAACAGAAAGTAGATGAGTGGTTCCCAGGGGTTGGCGGAGAGGAGTGGCTAAGGAGGAATGAGGGATTTCTTTTTGGTAATGGAAATGTTTTAGAATCATATTGTGGTGATGGTTGTAAAACTTTGTATATATTCTAAAACCCACTAGATTGTACATGCTAAAAGGGTGAATTTTATGACTTATGTATTATATCTCAATGAAAAAAGAATGGAGATCAGAAATTTGAAGACTCATGTACTGTAGTTGGAGATGCTTCTACACATCAAAGAGTATGAAATGGCAATAAGAATAAATATTTTAAGCAAAACTCAGAGTACAACCTATCAATTAATTAAAATGTCTCAGAGCAAAATCCGATGTAAGATGAGGCTTTCATAGGTAATGTTAACACTTCTCAGTGGATCCGAGTGTGTCAGGACAAGGAATGCCTTAAGGATATGGCTTTCCTACTTACTATTAGCAATAGACTCATGATTGCCACAGGAGAGCTGCATGGGAGTGAGAAAGCAAAGGAATCAAGCAGGCTAATGATATGACAACCTATAAGGTTAATGCAGAACAAAACGATGCTCTCAAGTCCAGTGTAAATGACGGCATGGAATGCTGAATGGATGAAAATTTTGCTGTAATTCAAATGGAGAAAAGTACAAGAATAATTACATTATATGGAAAATGGTATTCGGTGTAGGCATGTGGAACGCCAAAGGAGCCGTGAAGTGGGAATCAGTAAATATCAACATGGTTTTAGTAGAATTAGTTTCAAGAAAACACCACTATCCAGTTCTAATACATTAAATTAAAATCATTAATATGATTTATATTTGTTATAGTAATTTCCATATTATACTATTTTATTGGTTATTATAGTTGTATGAGGGATATATTCATAAGAATCTATGCCTATCTTTATGTTCATATAGATTTAAATAAAATATATAAAGTCAATATTGGGGACTCACAATAATTTTTTAAAAGTTGCCCATTTGTTAGGCAAATTTAGAAAATTGCTTTAAGGTATGGTTTAAAACTATTGCTTGAACACACACATATTATCAAGGTTAAGGAATAATCACTATTTCCTATTATTTTGAGTGTTTTTTTTTTACTATGAATATATTAAATTTTGTCTAATGCCTTTTCTGCCTCCATGGAGGTAATCATATGATTGTTCTCCTTAACTCTCTTGATATTATAGATTTTTAAATATTGAATCACTGTAGCATTCCTTAAATAAACCCCACTTGGTACTATTTTTAAAAATATACTTTTGAATTTTCCTCACCAATATTTTATGTAGGATCTTCTTCATCACTATTCATATGTAAGATTCATCTTTATAATTTTTGCTATAATTGTTCTCAGATTTAAAAATATTATATGTACTTCATAAAATGAATTGGTAGTTTTCTTGCCTTTTTCTACTCTGGGATAGTTTCAGTAGAAGTGGGATATTTGGATGTTTAAAGACTTGTTGCAATTCCTTTTGGAAGCCATCTGGGTGTCCTGTCCCTTGTGGGGAGAGCTCAATAGTTCTCTCTTCTATTAGAATTGGTGTTTTGACTTGCTGCCACTATTGGAGACAATTTTGATGAGTTGTATTTTTCTAAAAAGGATATATTCATCTAGGTCTTGACACTTTTTAAACACTTACTGTTTTGTTATTTTTAATGTGTATTTGTGCTTTCTTGCTCTTCTCATCATTAGGTTAGACTGACTTTACCACATAGTTGGTTTTTTTTTTTTTTTTTTTTTTTTTTTAAGGAATAACTTTTATATGTATTTATCACACTATTTTGAACTCATTTTTTGCTTTTATATTTATTAGGGCCTTCCTTTTGGATTCTTTTGATTTACTTTGTTCTTTTTTTCTAGCTCTCTGAGCTGTTGTTAATCCACTTGTTTTTATTGACACATGTATTTAATGTTATTCATTGTCCCCTGATAACTTCTTTAGCTCTAGCCTACAGATTTGAAGTTTTTGTTTTCATTATCATTTTTTTTCAAGAAAGTTTGCAATGTCATATTTTATTTCCCCGTTTACCCTGGAATATGTTTTATAGTATTTTTAAACTTTCAACTAGAGGAGGCTTTTTAAAAATTGCATTATTGATTTCTAATTTAATTGAATTATTGTCAGAATATTGTTTGTATTATTTATGTCCTTTGGAATGTATTGAGATTTTATTTTTGACCTAAGATATGGTGGATTAATGTAAATATTAAGGATTTGTATTATCAACTCTGAAAATATGTTTCTAATAATAAATGGGTTAATCTCCTTTATATTAATTGATATGATTATTGTGTGCCTTAATTCTGTCATTTTGTTTGATGTATAAATATATGTACATGTTTTTAACATAAATATTCTTTCATTATATAGTTTATTATATTTGCTACACCCTTTTTTCTTTTTTATCATTTGGTATTTAGAGAAGTTTATATTTTTTGTTTTAATGGTTGCTGTATAATCAGCCAAAAGTGTGCTGATGCAAAATACCAGAAATCTGTTGGTTTTTTAAAGAGTATTTATTTGGGGTAAACACTTACAGTTACCAGGCCATAAAGCATAAGTTACTTCCCTCACCAAAGTCTGTTGCCATGTGTTGGAGCAAGATGGCTGCTGGCATCTGCAAGCGTTCAGGCTTCCTCTCCTTCTTATGGCTCCATGGTCCCAGCTTTTTCCACTATCAGCTGTAGGCTGGGATAAGTCTTGTCTCTCTCCAGGGGCTTGTTTCTCTCTGGGCTCAGCTGCTCTGTTGTCTCCACAATATCAGCTGTGGACATTCAGGCTTTCTCTTCTTGCGGCCTCTGCTGTGTCTATGGAGCCGTATGTATTCCTCTGTGTTCTTCTCCTGCGTGTATACTTTCCTGGGCTCCAGCTCAAAACTCCAACTAATGCCTCTGCCTTGTCATTTTCTCTGTGAGTCCCCACCCACCAAGGGGACAGTTGCTTTAATACCAGTAACTTTATATATCTATAACCCCCTTTTTTCTTCCCTTCTTTTCTATCTCTCCTTTCCTTTCCCTCCCTCCCTTCCTTCTTTCCTAACTTCCTTCCTCCCTTTCTCCTTCTCTCCCTTCCTCCCTTTTTACTCTTTCTCTCTCTTTCCCTCTTTCTCTCTCTCTTCCTTCCTTCCTTCCCTCCCTCTCTTCCTTTCTTTCTTCTGTTGGTTCCCTTATATAAGCAAAATTGAAAAAGGTAGTTGCTTCTTTTCTCCCTTTACTTACAGTTCCCCAACATTTGATTTTGAATCATATACTCTCCCCTTTCTAACTCATTTTTAAAGTAATTGAATTATACCTACATAGTCATAGCATACAGTCATTACATGCAATATTGCTCCAATATAAACATTTAAATGTATTTGTGTGGGAATACACACACATATATAAATTTTATTTAAATAAAATTTGTATTCAAACATTTCAATATACATCTCTGTATGTACACACACATATACCTATATATACATACATTTTTAAAAATATATACCACCAGGTTAGTAATTTATCTAAAACTAATTGTCTAACAGATTCCTCAGGAAAAGCATGTGAAAAAATATTCTCTGCATGCTTGAGTGTTCATTAATGTTTGCCTGTTGCCATTGAATTTGAAGTCACTTTGGCTGGATATAAAATCTTTGGCTCACATTTATTTCTACGAGTATTTTAAATATGCCAGACCACTGTTTTTGTGCCTAATGCATTGCTCTTGAAACCTTTAATGACATTCTGATTTTATTTCCCTTATAAGTGACTTGATTTTTTTTTTTTTTTTTGCCTAGTTGTCCTACTGTTTTTCTTTTGTTTTAAAGGCCAGTACTTAGAAATACATATCTTTGTTTTGGCTATTTTGGGTTCATCTTTCCATCTAAACATTGGAACTTTTGTTTATATAGATTCAAGTCTTTTTTATTTTACTTTTATTTTACTGTTTTTAATATGTGTTCTACAGGTGTTCATCTTGTATTAATGTTGCATCTTAGCTATTTTCTATGGCTCTGCTAGCTCTTGAATACTTACTATTTCTTCATTTATTTTTGGTTTTGAACATTTCCTATTTTAAATCTGTTTCTCTATTCAGGCACTATATGTTGTTTTTGAGTCTCTTGTGTCATTCTGGTTTAGCCTTCATTTCTCAAATTACTTTACATTTATTTCCAACTTTCCCTCCATTTCTATAACATAGTTTATTTTATCTTCTCCAATCACCTCAAATTGGAATTTTTCTATTTTCATAAATATTTTCCAAATCTTATCTATTTTTATAAATGTTCTTTCACAGTTTCTGTGGTAAATTGAATTATGCACCCCTATTTAAGCATGTTCTTAATTTTAATCCATTTTCCTGTGGGTGTGGACCCATCGCAGATAGGATCTCTTGAAGATGTTGTTTTAAATTAAGTTGTGACCCAAGTGAATGAGGTTGGGTTTTAATCAAAATTAGTTGTATCCTTTATAAGCAGAAGAAATTCAGATATAGTCAGAGAAAGCCATGAAGCAGAGCCAGAAGCTGGAAGTCAACGGAACCTGGACGAGAAAGGAGAGGACATTGCCATGTGATGTGAACAAGGACACAAGCCAAGGAGCTCCAAGGCTCACTGGCAGTCAGCACCAGAATGTTACAGACGTTGGGGAGAAAGCCTCACCATGATGAATTCTCAATTTTGGACTTCATCTAGCCTCAAAACCATGAGCCAATAAATTTCTGTCATTTAAGCCAACCCATTATATGGTATTTGTCATAGCAGCCTGGCTTCTTTCAGACATTTCACATTTTTTTGAGTTCACTTTAAAATATTGTTATATATTTTTTTCTTGGGGGACAGGTTTTTTTTTTTTACTTGTTTTTATTTATTGCAGTGATATAATTGTGCTTTAAACCTCTTCCTTATAACTTTGTGAATTGATCACAATATTTTTTTATTATTCATTTTTAAGTACAAAGAGTTTTCCTAAATATATTGGAGGGCAGATGGATTGGGACCACATTTCTAGATATGTGCTTCTAAAGCCTGCTCTTCATTTATTTCTGGGATTCTTTTCCCATCTTTATCGTCACATCTCTATTCTTTGCCTCTTTTGGATCTGTCATGATATTTTCATGTATGTTTGTTTTTTTTGTTCTAGTTTTTATAGGAGGTTATGGAAGATTTAAAAAAAATCCCTAGGGAGGCGGCTGTGGCTCAATCAGTAGGGCTCCCGTTTACCATGTGGGAGGCCCCGGGTTCGGTTCCCGGGCCTCCTGGTGAGGGCAGGCCCTCCCGCACGGCGTGGTTGGCTGGCCCAGCAAACACAAGCAGCAAGGGGGGGATAAATGAATAAATAAATAAAATCTTAAAAAAAAAAAAATCCCTAGTACTGCATTTTCTCCAAATCTTCTTTTCATTTAGTTTTTTTTTTTTCAAATTTTTCTTACTTTTTTTTCTTTAGTTTTTAACAAGCTTTCTTATTTTCTGCTAAATTTATTCCAAGTTTTAGATGCCCCAGTAAGTACATTATAACACTTACTGTTTTTGGCTTAGTTATATGAAAGTATTTTATTTAAAATCTTTTCCTGATTTTCAGTTCTTTAGATGGTTAAAAAGTAACATATTTTATTTTTATTTCTATGATGGTTGCTTTAACTTAGGACCACTACTTATGCTCATTTATCCCTAATCATTTCTTAAATGTGGGATGGTTGAACATATTGATGTCCTAGTGATTTCTTAATCTTATCAATTTCTGTACCAACCCCTAACAAGGTAAAAAAAATTAACTATCTTTTTTGTCTCTTTGTTTTTCATTCCTCCTCCCCTGTGGTCATATTGTCTACAATTAGAATTCCAGATTGTTAGAGATATTTATTTTTTAAAAACATTTTTCCTTTTATTTCTTTTCTGTTTGCTTTTTAAAATAATAAACTTTGCTAAATTATCTGAATATCCTTAAATTGCAGCATCCTCTTGGATTCATTTATCTTATTCATGTTCTTTCTCCAAGGATATTTTCAAAAAGGGCTTCCTTCTGCCCTGCACTTCTAATATCTTTGAGTTCTGTGAATATCTTTCTTGCACACTCACATTTAAATTTGATTTGACTGCTTCAAAGCCATTTTCTTTCCGTATTTTTAAACAATCACGCCAGTGTTGCTGTTGAAAAGTTTGAAACTCTCCTTATTGGCCCTTTGATGATGATTTGTTTCTTGTGATTGTAATTTTCTCCTGAGATTCTTAAACGGCACCATTGTTTCCTCTTCCGTTGGTCTTTGTTTTTGACATTTCCTATCCCTTCATCCTTTTCTGCTGACTTTTGGGGATTACCTCAATCATATTTTTTCAGCTCTTGCTATTCTTCCTTTTTTGTATTATTTATTTCAACCATCATATTTTTTGGACCAAAATAATCTATTCGAGGAATTTTAAGTATTGCATCAGTCTTTTCAACAATATTGCTTGATTTAGTCAGTGTGCTCCATTTGCTATCTGTCTTTAATTGTGGTTCTTCATACTAAACGTCTTATTACTTTGGCGGTGATTTCATGTTATACTAGAGATATCAGAGGCCCTAATTTGAATTGTGTATTGAGTATACACATTCTCCTGAGCATTTAAGGAAAGGGAAGTGATGTGATCCAAAGACAAAAACCCCTAGGCACCAACAAGTGCTTAGTTCATCGTTTGCCTCCTTTCCACAAGGCAACTTCTCAAAAATCTCTTTGAAATTAGTACTGCCGCGAACAGACTAGCTCCTTTTTAAAACCTACAGACAGTGAGGATTTGGCGCAGTGCAGGCTGGGTGAGCAAGTGCTTAGGGCAGGAGGTCCAACCCACTCTTGTCTACATCAGCTCCCAGTAGGGCTTTGGCGCTCCAGGTATTACACAGGCTCACATCTGGTGGCTGTGTTTTTTTTTTGATTTCTGCCTCACGGTGGTGATGGAATGATCCTCTCAAGGATAAGTAGTAGAGAGCCTACTACAATCCACTATTGTATCCTTCCACTTTTGTTTTTGCTGCTCCCCATTTTGTTTCCACCCTGAGACTACCTCCTCACCCCCTCGCCCGCCCCCACCCCCCCGCGCGGGGGGGGGGGGGGGGGGGGGGGGCGGGGTCGCTGTCTCCATTTTTATCTCTGCCCCACCCCCAGGGCTTTCTTTTAGTTGTAATGTTAGTTTCTTAGATCTAAGTTTCTATCTCTCTTCTCTGATATCTGCAAGGCTGCTATGGGGACTGGGAGCCAGTAGCCCATGCTATTTTCCCATCTTGTCAGGTGGGAAACTTCCTATTCAATTCCTAAATTATTTATATTGTCACCAATACTCCTCCCTGGTATCAGAGAAAAGTGTTTCTCTTAGCCAAAATAACTTCTACTGTATCCTTCATCCCTCTACACCAACCGCATTATCTGGTTCATTATACTGTCCTATTGTACTGTCCTGTTAAGGAACTGTACCTTGTAAACATGTATTTATTTCTGTTCTGTCTGGCCCAATAAGAAAATTCTTTATATAGGCAGTCCATAAATGTTCACTGAATGATCAGATAAATGAATGAATAATGACTAGATGAATGAAATGATTGCTGGGAACAAATCTTTAATGCAGAAATCATGAAACACTATGCAAATGAGAAAGAAATGCTTTTCATGAACAGTTCTAGAAAGTCATGTAGTTGAGCTGTGAAGATTATAAAATATATTCTTGTTTTAAATCACAAGATTAAATAACGGAAATTGCTGGTTCTTGTGGTGGCTTGTTATGTCTCATAGTTCTAAGTAATTCTCATTAATTTTATTTGAATTTGCATGTGTGTTTGTGATTACGTATGTGTGTTTCTGATCAATTTTAAAAAATATTTCAACTAGATTTGGCTAATGTCTATATACTGGATACTAGGAAAGACTCTTAGGAAACTATTCTATGACTTATTAAGTCCCTAGGTAATTCAAAGATTCATTTTCACCATACTTGAAGAGCCATTATTTTTTGCTTTTCCTTTCTTATGCCTCCTGTGCTCTATTTCTACTCTTTCTTCTTTTTTGTACAGAGGAGTAGGAATCCGAATTGTTTTTGGAGCAATCAGTCCTCTATGGAGAATTAGCCAGCCTGCTTGACTTCCAAGAAAGAACTCTTAGAGTAAAACGATTTGACAGATTGTAAATTTAACCTTACTTTGATAGCTTCCACTGTGTGGTTTTCTTATAAGCAGAGATCACATTTGATATTAGCTTGGTTTAGAAAACAATTTTCTTATGAAATTGAAAGAACATAAGGAATAGGAGTTGGAGAAGTAGTGACATTTTAATTTGCTTAATCAGGCAAGTTTGTATAACTCATTTATTTTTAAATTTATTTGGTAGCCTCTTTCAAATATACCTAACAAAAGTCCATTTTTTAAAATTCTACTGAGATTTTATTGAGCACCTGCTATATGCTTCTGTGTTAGGCACTATTCTCAGATCTGAGGATACAAGTAACATCACAACATTTTACAAAATAATCCTGTTTTTTTACCCTTTGTTTTATTTTGACCTTGTATTTCTTTATCCCTATTAAATGTACAAATGAAGAGAAGTGAAGACAAGAACAAATACAAATGAATGTACATTAGAATAGCACAGATACTTTCATAAATATATATTTATAATTTTCTAAGATTTGTACTTATCACTTACAGGTAACACTTTTGCAGTATTAGCATTAAGTACTTTTTTATAATTCTAGAAAAAGTGCCTAAAATAAATTTGCACCCCAAGTTTTATATTCTAAATTTGAGTTTCTTCAATTCATAGCTAAAACATATTTTAATCAAATTGGCACTGTGAATTTTTATTTGTTTATGTTAAAAGAATTTTTATCAAACGATTTCTTCTTCACAATTCCAAGTATTCATAGAAGAAACTTTTCATCTCTTCAACATTAACCAAATATACACTGATCCATTCTTACGTGCTGATGCTAGAGGTAGGGTAATTAAAAGAAAAGGCATGTAATCAAATCAGAGCTATAATTCTAGATGCTATGAAAACAGTTTTAACCCTAGATTGCAAGAAGTTTCATAAGTGAAAATCTACTCAGGCTCAAGTATGGAAAAGTTTTAATTGTCCATGATTGTGTTGTTTATTATCTTTCTATAAGGTACAGAATTAAATGTTGTATTGTACTTGGGGACATTGTTATTCAGGTGTTACTCCAGAGATATCTAAGGATAGCCTTGAGTTTTCAGTAGCCCTGGAGTCAGGTGATCTATGCAAGAAAATTCAAAACACAGAGCCCATGTGACATCTTTGCAAGAAGTTTCTTTCCCCCTGATGTGAAAATATATATGGCACTGCTTTTAAAACTTGACTTCATGGTTTCTTGGCTCCCCTAAAATTTTTAGAACTTCTAATCAGTATCACTGCAAAGATCAACACTGTGGAAACAACAAGTCGTTTCTAATAGAGCTAGTATTTGCTTTTTTTTTTTTTTTTTGACATTTGCACTGAAGAGATAGTAACAATTAAGGCTAAATCAATCACTAAATACTTACTCAGGCTTACAAAATGAAAGGCACTGTGCTAGGTATTGTGAGTGATAAAACGTACAATAGGGCAGTCCCTGTTCTTAAATGTTTTAAAATCTAGCTGGGGCCCCTACCCCGATCTAGGTGCTTCAGGGCTCGGTCCCCCAAAGAAGCTCTGAACAACCAGCAAGAACTTTCTTAAAGCTACAGAAAACAATTAAAGGGCTGCAATAACAGGGCAAGCACCAAATCGAGAAAAAGCTGCTTAAAAATGATAGGATCTCGTGGTGCCCTGGCGGGCTCCTCCACCACCCCTGACCAGCTGGGCATGGAGCCCCCAGCGTGGATATGTCTGGCCCAATGTGCCTGGTGGTGGCCTGAGGGACTCCCCGTCCCAGAACTTACCCTGCATGCAAAAGGCGGCAGAAAGATGAGTGATAGAATAATATGACAAACGTGGCAAAATGTTAAAATTGGTAGCTTTGGTTATCTGCGGGGAGGGGGTTGAGGTGTGTTGGAGTTCTCTGCATGAGGTTTGTGTAATTTTTGTAAGTTTGAAAGTTAAAATGAAAAGCTAGTTAGGGTGAGCTATGACTTGTGATGTGCCAATTCACCGGAGGCATTCCAGAACGACATGATCAGGGAGATGGAGTAAGTTGTTCTTAAAGGATGGACATCCTTCACATACCTAGTTAATTGAGAGAACGAAATATGTTGCATGCCTTTCTGTCTTCATGTTGCATAGAACAGTGATTTGCACAAAATAGAAACTCAAGAAATATTTTCTAATTGGATCACATCATACAAACAATAAAAGATGATATTCCAGGAAAAATGTGAGCAAATAATTATAAGGATAACTGTAATAATTATTACAGCTATCATTTATTAGGTGCTATGTTAAGGGCTTTGTGTATCGTCATTTAATTTCACCAACACCCAACTGAAGTCATTATCATTACATGTCTGTTGCACAGAAGAGACAACTGAGGCATAAAAATCAATAATTTGTCCAAGATCATGTGGCTTATTAATGATTGAGCCAGGACTTAATCCTAGAAAGTCTGTTTTTGGCATCTATGCTCTTAGCAACTATAGAAAGCTATTTCTCAAGGCACTGTGGATAATATAAAGAATATATAACATGGCCACTGCCTTCAGGAAGCTTAAAATATAATTGGGAATATTTTATAAGTCCAGGCCATTTAAATAGCTAAGTAGTATTAATAAATAATTAAAATGAAAGCTGTTGCATTTGAGGTGATGAAATTTTGGGGGAATGGATGTTAGTAATGGTAGGACAATATTGTGAATGTAATGAATGTCATTGAATTGTCTACTTGAAAGTGGCTGAAATGGGAAATTTTGAGTTATACATATGTTACTACAATAAAAAGTTTTTTAAAAAGATGCCTGCAAAGCAGAAGTTTTTAAATTTAAGAATAAATGTTTCTCAGATAAAACTGAACTCTTCCTGATCAGTTATCTTAATATAAAAACATAAAAAATATAGTCACTTCAGTTGAGAGCACACCATATAGGATATCTAACTTTCCATTCTTTGTTGTTAAGGTAAATACAATTGGGATATATACTTATATAGATAGATCAATACATTTTACATATAGCTGGCAAACGGAGGAGGTATTAAAAAAAAAACAACACTAAAATGGGAGCAAGGACATAAATTATTTGGTTAAGAGAAGGAGGAAATTACTGAAACCTCAAATACCCTGGGAAGACTTCCTGGAGGAGGAGGGACTTAGTCCTGGCAAGATGTGTGTGATTAAAACAGTTGTGGAGAAAGCAATGGAGTACACCCCAAACAGAGGCCATATTATGACCCAAAGTAGGTGACTCTAGGCAACTAAAGGCTATGGTCCGGGAATAATTCAGAGACCAGATTGCAGTGATGACTCCCTGCTTGAGAGTGGTGGGTGAAGGTCAGAGAAGACTGAGGCACATGGTGGAGGTACGTGAGAAGCAGGCTGAAGAGTTTTGCCATTCTTACTGTCTTATCTACAGGGAATGCTGGCACAAGTTAAAGTCCTCAATACTCTTGAGACTTCTCATTCTGAAGGGAATCTCTCCCTCTTCCTCCTAGCCATCCTCAAAGGCAAGCTACTTTCTTCTCTCCCTGTCCACGGTACTTAGCATGATCACTCCAAAAGTTTAGGCATTTTTGAAAGCTAAGGAAGAATCCTTTCCATCCTGTTGCAAATATGCTCCGAGGCAAGGGATCACAAAGACAGGCTACCGATTTAAAAAAGGGGAGTTGGTGAGAGCAGGAATGAGAGAAAGTAAAGTGGAGTTAGGATAAACAGAAATTAATCCCTCACAGATTATTTACCCACAAATTTTATTGGAAAAGACTTGCCGGTAGTTTGTTACATAGAAAATGAAAACTCCAGATCAAATATTTTAAAGTATACCTGAGGGTCTTTCCTTTTGGGTCCAAGTTGTCCTCATAGAGTTCACCTTGATTTAAGAATAGCTGGCATGCCCAGCCTTTCCTCCGTGGTATAGTTAATTTTTAAAAACTTTGACTGCTCTTGGAAGACAATATTATGCTAAATATAGTGTCCCGCTCCATAGCTTGTAAAATCAACAATGTGGCACAAACCTGAAGATGTCCTCCAAAGAAATATGGCAAAACAAGTGCATTGCCTGCTTTAGTCGTATCTGCCACTTCCCTTCTGGCATTTCACTGCAGTGGTTGGCCATCTGTGTTCCAGATCCTGGCTGGAGTTAATGTGATTTTTCTGTAAAAGGAGAGGAGGACAAAAGGAAAAGGAAAAAGTGTTCCACAATGGAAAATGTGATCCCTAGCCACTGGGATAAAATTACATTGACAGTGGGGGAGTTATTTTCTTCCTTTGTAGACCAATGTTTGATGTTTGAACTAGACTGTGTGGTGATGAAGCTCATAATGGGATTTAAAACAGGTTCAAATTTAGAAAAGGGTTTCAGAAGTTGCTTAGCAGGGCAGTTTTAGGAGTTAACGTATGAATAGAGGTTTTATTATGCCTTGTCTTTCTTCCTGAGCTTGTTGGACAGGGATACTATGGCCTATTCACCATGCTAGTGCACAAAAGATATTTAAATTCTGCCATAATTATTCACTGTAAATGCGACATTTTTAAAATCTAAAAAATATTTAAATCTAGTTTCTGCTTCTTTATGTTGGTTTCTACATCTCTTCCTCTTTATCTCTTTTGTGCATCGCTCATATTTCACTAAGAACTCGATTTTGTGGGTGAAAGGCCACAACTAACTGCTTGCATGCCTTATCTCTGCCCTAGAGAGTGTAACTCACAGATGAGCTGGCTGCACCTACTGTACATAAAACAGAAACACCACTTTGATCTCTGCCTTAATGTGCTAGGTTTAGATTACTTTGCAAGCAGAAGGGGTGAAAGGTGGCAGGATACTATTTTAACTAACTACTGGGGGCAGTATTTATTCATGGTGCAAGTTTTTAATGGGAAAGATGGAACATGAAAGCCTGTCAAATGTACAGCTCAAAGAGTCTGACAACACAGAATATTTTTAGAGATGAAAGGTGAGGAACCTCAAACTTCTTAGTGTAATATAAATTGTATGAAAAAAGTAAGATGTAAAAATGTCAGACAGAAAACTACATTCTGTTATGATTGCATGGATCCCTGCCACAAAACCAGAGGGCTATTTCAGCATTTCATTTATTGAATGCGAAGCATGACATCGCAAATGTTAAAAATATGCTCTTTGAGAAAGATTCTCATTATACTTAAAATTGATGTGGTATTATTTTATTAAAAACTAAGTATTTCAGGAAGTATATATTTCCGATATGGTGACAAGAAAGAAATATAGGGGAGCCAATGTGGCTCGGTGGTTGAGCACTGGCTTCCCATATACGAGGTCCCAGGTTCAAACCCCATCCTCCGTACTTCAAAAAAAAAAAAAAAAAAAGAAAGAAAGAAAGAAAGAAAGAAAGAAAGAAAGAAAGAAAGAAAGAAATATATACAAGGATAATATTCTCCGCGATTAGAAGAGTATCTTGATCTTGTACCTCCAATCGGACTCCGAATCCCAGTTTGGAAAATTCTGCCACTGCTTTGCCGAAAACAGCGGTTCTTAATCTTTCAGCCCCCAAACTCTGGTGGGAGCTGACACATTCCTGTCCATTACAGTGGCTTCTATGGCAGTGTTCCTCGAGGCGGAGGGGTAGAAGATGCAGAGACACATGAGAGCCTCAGGGGCAGCGTGTATATTTTAAAGAAATCCCAAGATGAGTTTGATATGCTTCCAACTTTCTAACCTAGGCCTAAGAAAGGCTATAGTCATTTTATTAGTTTTACATCCTGCAGTTATGAACCATACTTATATTTTCTGATTCTCATCTTTGCATGTATGATTCCATCTATCAGAAATACCAAACCCACCCCACCACATTTTCTCCCTCCCCAGTAAACTTATATTTCCTTTTAAATTCCCAGATCAACTCTACTACCAGATTGTTGGTTAAGGTATTTATTCATCTTTGTAAATCCTATCTCCAAATACAGTGCCAACCATACCGTAAGTGAAAACGAATGATTATGTATTTTTCACTTTTATTGAGAAATTATCTATGTGTTTAGATGTATACTTACATATCGTAAAGTGTACAAACCTTAAGCATACAGCTCAATACTTCCTATATATGTATGCCCCCATGTCACCACCATTCAGATGAAGTATAGAACAATTTCAGCTTCCCAGAATTTTCTCTCATGTTTTCTTCCCAGTCAAAACCTCCCCACATCTCTTGGGGTAACATCTCTTCCGACTTTTGTATGAAAGATTGATTTTGCTGTTGTTGAACTTAATATAAATGGAATCAGACAGTATTTATTCTTTTGTGTCTGGCTTCTTTCACTTAACGATTTTGAGATTCACCCATGCTGTTGCACGTATCAGTAGTTCGTTCATTTTCATTGAGGTGTAGAATTCCATTGCACCAATATAGCATAATTTATCCTTTCTCCTCTTTATGAGGTTATTTACAGTTTTTACTTATGAATAAAACCACTATTAATATTTTGGACATATTATTTTTTGTGAACGTTTGTACTACTTTTTAACACTACTAGGTCTTAGTATCTGTGATACTAGGTCTTATATGGTCCATATGATAGTTATATGATTAGCTTTCATAGACTTCACTTTTTCACAATGGCTGGCCTAATTTATATAATTACAAGCTAAATATGAGAATTCCAGTTGATAATGGAATAATCCAGTTGATTAATGATATTGTCAATCATTAATTTGAGTCATTCTGATGAACGTATAGTGGTATCTCATTGTAGTCTGCATCTGCATTCCTTCAGTGAGTAATTTTGTTGAGAATTTTCATATACTTATTGGTCATTTGGACATCTTTGTAAAGTACCTCTGAGCCTTTTGCCCTCTCTCTCTCTCTCTTTTTTTTTTTTAATAACAAGTCAATTTTATTGATACATTTTAATAAAATGCAATTCATCCAGAGTGTACAATCAATGGTATTTGCTATAATCACATGGTTGTGGGTTCATCACTTCATACATTATTAGAGCATTTTCATTATTTCAATAATAATGATAAACATAAAACAGACAAACAAGAAATTTCCTCACCTCTCAATCCTTCTATGCTCCCCTCACTGTACATACCTGCTGTTTCTGGCTATTATATTCAAAGTATACAATCAATGGCTTTTAGTATAATCACAATGTTGTACACTCATCATCTCAAAAATTTTAGAAAAATCTCATTACTCCAAAAAGAAAGACTCCATACCCCTTAGCATTCCTTCCCCAGACCTACATAACCACTAATCTCTTTTCATCTTTATAAATTGATTTATATGTACATTTTATATAAATGGAATCACACAATATGTAGTACTCTGTGTCTCTTCTTCTTCACTTAGTATCATGTTTGTTTCTTTTTTGGCTGATATTAACATTTTGTACTATTGACTTACATTTGTTCAGCTTCAAAGAAAAATGGTCTTATATATGCAATTCTACCCATATTCATATTTCATATAATATATTTAGTTCATAATAGGGCAATCATACAGTATTTGTCCTTTTGTGTCTGGCTTACTTCATTCAACATAATGTCCTCCAGGTTCATCTATGCTGTCATATGTTTCACGACTTCATTTCTTCTTACTACTGCATAATATTCCATTGTGTGTATACTCCACAATTTGTTTATCCATTCATCAGTTGATGGACATCTGGGTTGTTTCCAACTTTTGGCTATCACAAATAATGCTGCTATGAACATCGGTGTGCAGCTATCTGTTCGTGTCACTGCTCTCAGTTCTTCTGGGTATATACCTAGCAATGGTATTTCTGGGTCCCCTGGCAAGTCTATATTCAACTTCCTTAGAAATTGCCAAACAGTCCTCCACAGTGGCTGTACCATTCTACATTCCCACCAACAGTGAATAAGCATTCCAATCTCTCTACTTCCTCTCCAACATTTACAGTTTTCTGATTTAATAGTAGCCAGTCTAATAGGTGTGAAATGATATCTCATTGTTGTTTTGATTTGCATTTCCTTAATTTCTAGTGATGTTGAACATTTTCATGTGTTTCTTTGCCGTTTGTATTTCTTTGGACAGTAGTCATTGAAATGAAAGTCTTTTGCCCATTTTAAAATCAGATACTTTGTCTTTTTATTGTTGCATTGTATGATCTCTTTATAGATCATGAATATTAAACCCTTATTAGTTAGATGATTGCCAAATATTTTCTCCCATTGAGTCGGTTGCCTTTTCACCCTTTTGACAAAGTCCTTTGAGGTGCAGAAGTGTTAATTTTGAGGAAATCTCATTTATCTATTTTTTCTTTTGTTGCTTGGGCTTTGGGTGTAAGGTTTAAGAAACTACCGCCTACCACAAGAATTTGAAGATGTTTTCCTACATTTTCTTCTAGGAGTTTTATGGTTGTTGTTTTTATATTTAAATCCTTGATCCATTTTGAGTTAATTTTTGTATAAGGTGTGAGATAGGGGTCTTCATTTTTTCTTGTGGATATGGCTATCCAGTTCTCCTAATACCATTTGTTGAATAGACTTTTCTGGCCCAACTGGGTAGGCTTAACAGCCTTGTCAGAAATTGCTTGACTGTAGATGTGAGGGTCAATTTCTGAGTTTTCCATTCGGTTCCGTTGGTCAATCTGTCTATCCTTATGCCAGAACCATGCTGTTTTTACCACTGCAGCTAAGTAATATGGTTTAAAGTCAGGAAGTGAGAGTCTTCCAACTTTCTCTCTTTTTAAAAAAGATGTTTTTGGCTATTCAGGGCCATTTACCCTTCCAAATTTGATTATTGGCTTTTCTATTTCTGCAAAAGAGGCTGTTGGGACTTTTATTGGGATTACATTGAATCTATAGTTTGGGTAGAATTGACGTCTGAATGATATTTATTCTTCCAATCCATGAATACGTAATGTCCTACCACTTATTTAAGTCTTCTTCAGTTTCTTTTAGCAATGTTTTGTAGTTTTCTGAATATAGGTCCTTTATGTCCTTGATTAAATTTATTCCTAAATATTTCACAGTTTTAGTCGCTATTATAAATGGAATTTTTTTTTCTGATTTCCTCCTCAGATTACACGTCAGTAGTGCATAGAAACTCTATTGATTTTTGCATATTGACCTTGTATCCCACCATTTTGCTGAACTCGTCTATGAATTCTAATAGCTTTGTTGTGGATTTTTCAGGGTTTTCTAGATATAGAATCATGTCATCCTTGTCTTGTTCCTTATCTTAGTGGGAAAGCTTTCAGTCTTTCACCATTGAGTACAGTGCTAGCTATAGGTTTTTCATATATGCACTTCACCAATTGAGAAAGCTTCCTTCTATTCCTATCTTTTGGAGTGTTTTTATCAAGAAAGGGTGCTGTATTTCGTCAAATGCCTTTTCTGCATCAATTGAGAGGACATGTGATTTTTCTTTTTCAATTTATCAATTGATTTTCTTGTGTTGAACCACCCTTGCATACCTGGGATAAAGCCCACTTGATCATTTGGATTCTGTTTGCAAGTATTTTGTTGAAGATTTTTGCATTGATATTCATTAGAGATATTGGTCAGTAATTTAATTTTTTTCGTGGGATCTTTATCTGGTTTTGGTATTAGGCTGATGTTGACTTCATAGAATGAGTTCGGTAGCAATCTTTCTTGTTCAATTTTTTGGAAGAGCTTGAGCAAGATCAATATTAGTTCATCTTTGAATGATTGGTAGAATTTACCTGTGAAGCCATCTGGTCCCAGACTTTTCATCTTTGGGAGTTTTTTTTTTTTTTTTAAGATTTATTTATTTATTCCCTCCCATCCCCCATTGTTTTTGCGCTCATTGGCTGCCTTCTGTGTGTTCTTCTGTGTCTGCTTGTTTTCTCTTTAGGCGGCACTGGGAACTGATCCTGGTACCTTCTAGAGTAGAGAGAGGTGCTCAATCTCTTGTGCCACCTCAGCTCCCTGGTCTGCTGCATATCTTCTGTGTTTCTTTTTGTTGCATCATCTTCCTGCGTCAGCTCTCTGTGCAGGCCAGCACTCCTCCACGGGCCAGCAGTCTGTGTGGGCCAGCTCTCTGCTCGGGCCAGCTCACTTTTCACCAAGAGGCCCTGGGAATCAAACTCTGGACCTCCTATCTGGTAGATGGGAGCTAAATTGCTTGAGCCATATCTGCTTCCCTGGGAGGTTTTGATGACTGTTTCAATCTCTTCACTTGTGATTGGTTTGTTGAGGTCTTCTCTTTCTTCAAAAGTCAGTGTAAGTGGTTCATGTGTTTCCAGGAATTTGTCCATCTCATCTACATTTTCTAGCTGTTTGGCATACAGTTGTTCATAGTCTCCTCTTATGATCTCTTTATTTCTACAGGGTCAGTGGTAATGTCCCCCCTCTCATTTCTGATTTTATTTATTTGCATCTTCTCTCTTTTTTTCTTTGTCAGTCTAGCTAAGGGTTTGTCGATTTTGTTGATCTTCTCAAAGAAGGTGTATACTTACATATCTTTTGGTTTTGTTGATTGTCTCCATTGTTTTTCTTTTTCTCTCATTTATTTCTGCTCTGAGCTTTACTATTTCTTTCCTTCAGCTTGGTTTGGGATTAGTTTGGTGTTCTTTTTCTAGTTCATCCAAGTGTGCAGTTAGATCATCAATTTTATCTCTTTCTTCTTTTTTAGTGTAAGCATTAAGATTTATAAATTTCCTTCTCAGCATTGCCTTTGTTGTGTCTCATAGGTTTTGATATGTTGTGTTCTCATTTTCATTTGTCTCAAGATATTTGCTGAATTCTCTTCCAATTTCTTATTTGACTCACTGATTTTTTAAGAGTGTGTTGTTTAATCTCCAAATATTTATGACTTTTCCCCTTTTCTGCCCATATTTGATTTCCAGCTCCATTCCATTATGGTCAGAAAAAGTGTTCTGTATAATTTCAATCATTTTAAATTTATTGAGACTTGTCTTGTGACCCAGTATATGGTCTATCCTGGAGAAGGATTCATGAGCCCTTGAAAAGAATATCCTCCTCTTTTGGGGTGCAATGTTCTATAGATGTCTGTTAGGTCTAGTTTGTTTATCATATTATTCAAGTTCTCTATTTCTTTATTTGTCTTCTATCCAGATGTTCTATCTAATACTGAGAGTGGTGTACTGAAGTCTCCAACTATTATTATAGAAACATCTATTTCTCCCTTCAGCTTTGCCAGTGTGTGCCTCTTGTATCTTGGGGCACTCAGGTTAGGCGCATAAATATTTAGTATAGTTATCTCTTCTTGTTGAATTGCCCCCTTTATTAATATATAATGATCTTCTTCATCCCTTGTAACAGTTTTGCATTTAAAATCTGTTTTTTCTGGTATTAGTATTGCTACCCCAGCTCTTTTTTGGTTACTATTTGCATGGAAAATTTTTTTCCAACCCTTCACTTTTAACCTGGTTTTGTCCTTACATCTGAGGTGAATCTCTTGTAGACAACGTATAGATGGGTCATATTTTTAATCCATTCTATTAGTCTGTGTCTTTTGATTGGGGAGTTCAAGCCATTAACATTCAATGTTATGACTGTAAAGGCATTGCTTGCTTCATACATTTTGACCTTTGGCTTTCTGTTGTCATATCATACTATAGTTTATCCCTTTAGCCTTCTTCTGCCCTTGTTTTTTCCTTTCAGGCTGCAGCACTCCCTTTAGTATCTCTTGTAATTCTGGTCTTTTTGTAACATATTCTATTAGTTTGTGTTTGTGAAGACTAAACTCCCCTTCATTTTTGAAGGACAGCTTTGCCAGATACAAAATATCTTGGCTGGCAATTTTTCTCTTTCAATACCTAAAATACATCATACCACTTTCTTCTCTCCTCCATAGTTTGTGATGAGAGGTTAGCACTTAATCTTATCGAGATTCCCTTGTATGTGATGCTTTGCTTTTCTCTTGTTGCTTTCAAAATCTTATTTTTATCTCTGATATTTGTCATTCTGAATAGTAGGTGTCTCAGGGTAGGTATGTTCATGGTTTTTTTTGTTTGTTTGTTTGGGGTGCATTGTCTTTCTTGGATATTGATATGTCTTTAATGAGGGTAGGGAAGTTTTCAGTCATTATTTCCTCAAATATTCTTTCTATCCCTTTTCCATTTTCTTCTCCATCTGGGATGCCAATAATGCATATGTTTTTGCATTTTGCACTGTCATTCAATTCCCTGACACCCTGTTCCATTTTTTCCATTCTCTTTTCTTTCTGTTCTCCTGTCTTTTCCAGTTCAGATGTTCTGTCTTCAAGCATTTCAAATCTGCTATTATGTGCCTCTAATGTATTTTTAATCTCATCCATCATGTCTTTCATTCCCATAATGTCAGTTACTTTTCTTTGCAGACTATCCAATTGTTCTTTATACTCACCCAGTGTCTTCTTAATGTCCTTTATCTCTTTAGTCATATTTTCTTTCTATTCTTTAAAATGATATAGGAGAGAGGTGTGATTATCATTGATTGTCTCAAATCTTGAATCTCTTCAGGATATTTGGTTTGTTCCTTTGGCTGGGCCATCTCTTCCTGTTTCCTAGTGTAGCTTGTAATTTTTTGCTGATAGTCTAGGCATCTGTTATGTTGGTAAATTTACTCTGATGGCCAATTACTCTCTCTTGCCTATTATTATTTTTTTCACAGCTCTTTGATATTTGGTTCAGCTTATCCTAAGTCTTTAAAATTGCTGAACTTAAGTTACCAAAATCATGCCAGGGACTCACTAATAGGTCACAGACTTTCTCCCAGAGGTGGGGTAAAGAGAGCTCTAAAAGCAGTTTCTGTCCCTGTAATTTCCATACTGGTCAGCAGGTGGCACTCATTGGTGAACCTTTCCATGGATGTGTATCTTTCTAGGTTTTCCTTTGTTTTTGTCTGGCCAGAGCTGAGATTCAAAGCAGGCTCCACCAGCCAAATTCACTGAAGAAAAGCAACTGACTCCCCTTCCCTTTTCCCCTGTTAACAGCTGGCAGGGAGGAAGACCTCTGTTCACCTTTCAGTCAGCTGAAATGAGCAGGGAATTTACTCCCTCTAAATGTCTCAGGGGTTGGGAGGGATGCTGTTCCCCATAGCCAGGAGGTTTAGTAACTCAGAATTTGTTGTTTTGGCTTCTTCATCTCTCTGTCCCTCACCCTTGTGGGAGTTGTGAAGCAGTGTCCTGGTCTGCTGACCCACAAAGCAGGTCCCTGAGGAAAACTTTGGTTGTTTCTCTGTTGTTTTTGTGAGAGCTGCACCTTTTCTGCCTAATCTGTCACCATGTTCCCACAATTCTTGCCCTCTTTTTAATTGGGTTGTTTGCCTTTTTCCTATTGATCTGTTGTCATCTTCTATATATCTGAATACAGTTCTTTTGTAAGCTTGCAAATATATTTTCTTAGGAGTAATTTGTCTTTCTTTTGGTGAGCAGTTCTTAATTACATTGATTTCAATTTATGTTTTTTAATCAGTTATTTTTATGTCCTATTTAAGAAATCTCTGCTTCACCCAAGTTCCTGTAGATACTCTTGTTTTCCTCTTTAAGTTTGATTAATTTTCAAATTTAGATCTGTGACAACCTCACATTAATTTTTCTGGTATGTAGAAAGGTTCAAGGTTTCTTCATTTTCCACATGTGATTGCTACAGAACCATTTATTAAAAAGATCCTTTTTATACCCACTGATTTACATTGGGATCTTTGTCATAAATCGAGTGACCAAATATGTGTAGTTTTATTTTTGATTGTCTATTATATACCATCATTTGTCTTAATCACTGTATCTTGAAATCTGCTATAATAATTCCTCTAAATTCCAAGATTAAAAAAGTTATATTGGCTCTTCTAAATCAATAGAATTTTCCTCTAAATCTTAGCATCACTTTTTCAGTTTCTGCCCAAAAATTCTGTTTGAGTTTTGACTGGATCAGCAGATTTTAATTTGGATAAAAATCTTTGATGTAAAACTATATAGATTTTCTATTTCTTCTTATTTCAGTTATGGTAAATTGAGTTTTTCAAGATTTTTTTTTCTATTTTACTGGTTATAAAAATGTATTGAGGGAAGTGGCTGAAGCTCAAATGGTAGGGCTCCCATTTACCTCACGGGAGGCCCCAGGTTTGATTCCCAGGGCCTCCTGGTGAAGGCAAGCCAGACTTCACAGCTGGTGCAGTAAGATGATGCAACAAAGGAAGACAAGGAGACACAGAAAAACAAAATGCAAATGGACCCCCCCCCCCCCCCCCCCCCCGGGGGGGGGGGATAAATTTTTAAAAAAATCTTTTAAAAAATGTATTGATATAAGCTTATTAAGATATCCTTTTATTTCTGTAGGATATAAAATGATCAATTTTGACAGTGGTAATCTATGCTCCCACCCCTTTTTTTGGTTAGTCTTTACAGAGGTTTGTGAATTTCATTATCTTAACAAGTAAGCAAATTTTAAAACAATTATCCTGTTATCAAATATACAACCTAATATTTTCCCTTTTAATCACATTCAGGTATATATTTCAGGGCTAATAATTACATTCACAGTGTTGTGCTACCATCACCACCATCTATTACCAAAACATTTTCATCATTCCAAATAGGAAACATGAAAATTTTAAACCTTAACTTCCCATTCCCTATCCTCACCCCTTGAGCTTGTGCTTTGGGTATAAAGTCTAAGAAACTATTTCATAACATAAGATCCTGAAGATGTTTCCCTATGTTTACTTCTAGAAGTTTGATAGATCTGGCTCTTTTATTTAGATCTTTGATCCATTTTGAGGTGATTTTTGTATAAGGTGTGAGGTAGGGATCTGCATATCCCTGGAGGTAGGAGATCCAGTAAAGCACCATTTGTTGAAGAACTATTCTTCCCAATTGAATGGTCATTGCCCCCTTGTCAAAAATCAGTTGGCCATAAATACAGTTAATTTCTGAGCTCTCAATTTGATTCCATTCATGTATGTAGCTATGTGATAAGTTTTAAGATCAGAAGTGTGCGTCCTCCAACATCATTCTTCTCTTTCAAGAAGACATTAGCTCTTCAGGGCTCCTTACTCTTTCATATAAATTTGATTACTGACTTTTCCATTTCTGTAAAGAAGGTTGTTGGAATTTTGATTGGGATTGCGTTGAGTCTATAAATTGCTTTGGCTAGGATTGACATCTGAACAATATTTAGTCTTCCAATCCATGAACTTGGAAAGTCCTTCCATTTATTTAGGTCTTATTTAATTTCTTTTTGCAATGTTTTGTAGTTTTCTGTTACAGTCCTTTATACACTTGGATAAATTTATTCCTATATATTTGATTCTTTTAGTTGCTATTGTAAATGGAATTTTTTCTTGATTTCATCTTCTGATTGTTCATTGCTTGTGTATATAAACATTAGTGGTTTTGGGGTGTTGATCTTGTACCTGGCCACTTTGCTCAATTAATTTATTACCTCTAGGGCCTTTGTTGTGGATTTTTCAGGATTTTCTGTATATAGGAACATGTCCTTTGCAAATAGGGAATGTTTTACTAATTCCTTTCAAATTTGGGTCACTTTTATTTCTTTTTTATCTAATTGCTCTGGCAAGAACTTCCAGTATAATGTTGAATAACAGTGGTGACTGTGGGCATCCTTGTCTTGTTCCTGATCTTATGGGGAAAGCTATCAGTCTTTCACCATTAGTTAGGATGTTAGCTCTGGGTTTTTCATATTTGACCTTTATCATGTTGAGAGAGTTTCCTTTTAATCCTAGTGTTCTAGATGCTTTTATCAAGAAAGGGTGTAGGATTTTGTCAGATGCCTTTTCTGTGTCAATTGAGATGTTCATGTGTTTTATTTTCCTTCCTTATGTTGATGGGGTTATATTACATTAATTGATGTTCTTATGTTGAGCCAACCTTTCATACCAGGTATAAATCCCACTTTATCATGGTATATAATTCTTCTAATATGCTCTTGGATTCAGTTTACTGGAATTTTGTTTAGGATTTTTGCATCTGTAGTCATAAAAGTTATTGGTCTGTGTTTTTCTTTTTTTTGTGGTATCTTTATTTGGCTTTAGTTTGAAGTGATGTTGGCCTCATAGAATGAATAAGGGAGTTCCCTCCCTATTCCATTTTTTTGGAGGACTTTGAGCAGAATTTGAGTTGTCTTCTTGGAATGTATGGTAGAATTCTCCTGTGAAGTCATTTGGTCCTGGGCTTTTCTTTCTTGGGAGGTTTTGGATTACTAATTCAAGATCTTTAATAGTATTTGGTTTATTGAAATGTTATATTTCTTGAGTCAATTTAGGTAGTTTGTGTGTTTCTAAGAATTTGTCATTTCATCTAGACTATTTAATTTATTAGCATACAGTTGTTCATAGTATCATCTTATAGTCCTTTTTATTTCAGTGGGGTCATTAGTATCGACCCCCTTTTCATTTCTGATTTTCATTATTTGTGTCCTCTCTCTTTTTTCCTTAGTCAGTTTAGCTAAAGGTTTGTCAATTTTATTAAACTCCTCAAAGAACCAAATTTTGGTTTTGTTGATTCTATTTTTTTTTTCTATTTCATTTATATCTCTGCTCTAATTTTTGTTATTTCCTTCCTTCAGCACACTTGGAGTTTAGTTTGCTCTTCTTTTTCTAGTTCTTCCTGTATTGAAGTAGATATCTGATTTGAAGTCTTTCTTCTTTTTAATGTAAATATTTAGAGCTATAAATTTCCCTCTTAGCACTGCTTCATGGTATATCATAACTTTTGGTATGTTGTATTTTCATTTTCATTTGCCTCAAGATATTTCCTAACTTTGCTTTTGATTTCCTCTTTAGCTTTTGGTTGTTTAAAAGTATGTGGTTTAATTTCCATATATTTGTGAATTTTCCATTTCTTCCTCTGTTATTTATTTCTAGCCTCATTCTGTTGTGGTCAGAGAATACACATTTTATGATTTCAGTATTTTTTAATTTATTGAGATTTGCATTATGACCTAGCATATGGTTAATTCTGGAGAATGATCCATGTACACTCAAGAAGAATGTTCATACTGTTTTTGTTGTGTGAAGTGTTCTATATATGTCTGTTAGGTCTAGTTGGTTTAGAGTAGCATTCAAGTCTTGGATTTCCTTATTGAGCTTCTGACTAGATGTTCTATCTATTATTGAAAGTGCTGTATTAATGTCTCCTACTGTTGATGTAGAACCATAAATTTCTCCCTTAAGATCTGTCAGAATTTGCTTTATATATTTGGGCGCTCTACTGTTAGCTGCATACATATTTATAATGGTTATATCTTCTTGCTAAATTTTCCCTTTTATCAGTATATAATAACGATCTTTGTCCCTTGTAACTGTTTTGGAATTAAAGTATTTTATCTGATATTCGTATAGATACCCCAGCTTGCTTTTGCTTACTATTTGCTTGGTGTATTTTTTCCATCCTTTCATTTTCAATCTATTTGTGTCATTGAATTGCAGGCAGTGTATAGTTGGATCATGCTTTTTTATCCATTCTGTCAATTTCTGTATTTTGTCTGGGACGTTTAATCCACTTACATTTAAAGTCACTACTGATAATGCAGTTCTTTCTTCTGCCATTTTGCAAATTAGCCTTTGTAAGCCTTATACTTTTTTTGTATCTCAATTATTCTGTTAATGCCTACTTTATATTTATTTGACTTATTGGATTGTACCATAATGAGTCCCTTCTATTTTCTAGCTGGTTATGTTTTTCATCTCTTTTCTTTCTGATTACCGTGGGGTTAAAATTTAATATACTAAATATATAGCAATTATATTTGTTTTGATACACACTTAACTTCAATAGCACACACACCTTTCTTATACTCCTCTGTCCCCTCACCATTTTTTTTTGTAATTGTTACCACTTATCTCTGTACATTGTATGTCCATAAAATTTTATCATTACTTATTATGCATTTACATTTTACCACCTGTAGGAAGTAAGAAGTGGAATTACATAACAAACAATGCCATTCAATAATACTGGCATTTATAATTACCCAGATGGTTACCTTTACCATAGTTCTTTATTTCTTTAGGCTGCTTTGAACCACTGTCTAGTGCCCTTTCATTTATGTCTGAAGAACTCCCTTTAGCATTGCTTATAGGGCAGATCTAGTGCTGATGTACTCCCTCAGCTTTTGTTTATCTAAGAACGTCTTCATCTCCCCTCATTTTTGAAAGAGAGTCTTGCTGGATATAAAATTCTTGGATAGTGGTTGTTTTCCTTCAACACATTAAGTATTTCATCCCATTGCCATCTTGTCTCCATGGCTTCTGAGGAGAAGTCAGCACTCAATCTTATTTGAATTCTCTTGTATGTAACATGTTGCTTTTCTGTTGCAGCTTTCAGAACTCTATCCTTGTTTCATTTGACAGTGTAATCAATATAATGGGGTATATTTTTATTCTTGTCTATCATGTTTGGTATGTTCTGAGCTTCTTGGATGTTCATATTAATGTCTTTTGCTAAGTTTGGGAAATACTCTGTCATTATTTCTTTGACTATTCCTTCTCCCTTTTCTTTATTTCTACTCCTTCTGGGGCTCCCATAATGTGTATATTGGTGTACTTAATTGTGTCCCATAGCTGTTTTGAGCTATTTTCACTTTTAATACTTCTTTTTTCCTCTGCTCTTCTGCCTGACTCATTCCAAGTGTCTCGTCTTCAAGTCAATGATTTTTTTCTTCTGCCAGCTCTATTCTTCTCTTGAAAACTTCCTGGGTATTTTTTTCATTTCAGTTATTGTGGTCTTCAACTCTAGTAGTTCTATTTGGTCGTCTTTTAATATTTTTTTTCTATTTTCTTGTACTCACATAGTGTTCATTCATGGTTTTCCTGATATCCTGTAGTTTTTTCTCTGTACTTTCCTTCATCTCCTTAAGCATGTTTAAGACCATTTTTTAAAGGCTTTGTTTGCTATGTCCACATTCTTGTCTTCTTCCTTGCTGTTTTCTATACTTTTACCCTCTTCCTTTGTATGGGCCATCATTTCCTGTTTCTTTGTCTTGTAATATTTTGTTGCATACTATACATTTTTTTCTTAGTGAAGTTGTGAGTTTACAAGACAATCATGCATACCATATAGGATTCTCATACATCAACCCACTCTAAACACCTTACATTATTGTGGAACATTTGCTTCAAATGCTGAAAGAACATTGTCATAGTATTACTGCAAACTATAGCCCATAACTTACATTTGGTTATTTTTCCCACAAACCCTCCTATTATTAACACCATGTATTAGTATTGTGTATTTGTTATCATTTATGAGAGAATATTCTCATATTTGTACTGTTAACTGGAGTCCATCATCCACGATGGGGTTCATTGTATTATATGGTCCCATGTTTTGTACAATCTATCCAAGTATACTCTCAGTGACTTTTCAGTTTCAACACAGAGCTGTGCTGTCATGATCTCAATCAATTTTAGAACTTTTCCATTACTCCAAAGGGAAAAATCTCATATCCGCTTATATACCCCCATTGTTGACCCTTAACATTGATATAGTACCTTCTTTGCCATTGCTGCAAAAATAGTATAATATTACTAACTATAGTTCATAAGTTACATTAATTGTATTTTCCCATGTTTCACCATATTCTTAATGCTATATAATAGAGGAACATTCTTTTGTTTGTACTATTAACCACAATCCTCACCCAACACTGAAATTAATATGTTGTACAGCCCCTTAGATTATCAATTATCCTTTAGGTTTTTTCAGTTGGCATTACTTCTCTAGACTACATGTTTTAGCCACAATGACATTTATAAATTAGCAGTATTATTTATATTCACTACAATGTGTAACTATCAACTCTATCAATTTCCACACGTTTACAATTAGCCTTATTAAAAACTCTACATATATTCTTCATCAGCCTCCCATCTCCTAGTAACCTATACTCTGTAGTTTAATGCCATGAGTTTATTCATCATATTAAGTTCATATTAGTGAGCCATACAATATTTGTCCTTTTGTGCCTTCCTTATTTCACTCAATGTCCTCAAAGTTCATCTATTTTGTCATATGCATACTGAATTAATTTCTTCTTACAGCCGAATAGTATTCTATCATATGTATATACCACATTTTGTTTATCAATTCATTGGTTGATGGACACTTGGGTTGTTTCTATCATTTAGCAATTGTGAGTAATGCCCCTATGAACATTGGTTTGCAAATATTTGTTCATGTCCTTGCTTTCAGTTCTTCTGAATATATTCCTAGTAGCAGGATTGCCGGACCATAAGGCTGTTCTATATTTAGCTTCCTGAGGAGCTCCCAAACTATCTTCTATAGAGGCTGCACAATTTTGCATTCCCACATATGGTGAATCAGTGTTCCTATTTCTCCACATCCTCTCCAGCACTTGTAATTTTCTGTTTTTTTTTTGTTTTTGTTTTTGTTTTTTATTTTAATGGCCATTTTGTAATGTGGGAAATCATATCTTACTGTAGTATTGATCTGCAATTCCCTAATAGCTAGTGATATTGAGCATCTTTTCTTATGCTTTTTGGCCATTTCTACTTTCACTTTGGAAAAATGTCTATTCAAATCCTTTGCCCACTTTTAATTGGGTTGCTTGTCTTTTCGTCCTTGACTTATATAATCTCTTTATATAAGATGGAAATCAAGCCCTTATCAGATATGTGGTTTCCAAAAATTTTCTCTGATTGAGTAGTCTACCTTTTCACCTTCTCGATGAAATCATTTGAAGCAAAGAAATATTCAATATTTTTTCTTTCTTTGCTTGTTCTCTGGGTGTAAGGTTTAAGAAACCATTGCCTACCACAAGTTTTTATTTGTTTCCCTACATCTTCTTCTAGAAGTTTTATCATTCTAGTTTTTATTTTTAGATCGTCAATCCATTTTGAGTTAAGTTTTGTAAAAGGTGTGAGATAGAGGTTCTCTTTCTTTCTTTTAGATATGGATATCGAGTTCTCCCAGCACCATTTGTTTAATAGACTGTTCTGGCCCAGCTGCATGGGTTTGACAGCTTTGTAAAAAAATCACTTGACCATAGACGTAAGGGTCTATTTCTGAATTCTCAATTCAATTCCATTAGTCAATATGTCTATGCTGGTGGGTTTTGTTGTTGTTTGTTTGTTTCTTTGTTTGTTTTTATCACTGTAGCTAAGTAATATAATTTAAAGTCAGAAAATGAAAGTCTTCCAACTTTCTCTTTTTTTAAAAAGATACTTTTAGCTATTCAGGGCCACTACCCTTCCATATAAATTTTAATAATTGGCTTTTCCATTTCTGAAAAAAGTCTGTTGGAATTTTTATTGGGATTGTATTGAATCTGTAAATCAGTTTAGGTAGAATTGACATCTAATGATATTTAGTCTTCCAATCCATGAACATGGAGTGTCCTTCCATTTATTTAGGTCTTCTTTGATTTCTTTTAGCAATGTTTTTGTAGTTTTCTGAATATAGGTCCTTTACGTACTTGGTTAAGTTTATTCCTAAATATATGATACTTTTAGTTGCTATTGAAATGGAATTTTTTTTTCTGAATTCTTCCTTAGATTACTTATTGCTAGTGTATAGAAATACCAATGTTTTTTGCATATTACTCTTTTATCCCACCACTTTGCTGAGCACATCTATTAGCTCTAGTAGCTTTGTTGTGGATTTTTCAGGATTTTCTAGGTATAGGATCATATCATGAGTGAATTGAGAAAGTTTTACTTCTTCCTTTCCTATTTGGGTGCCTTTTATTTCATCTAGCCTAATTTCTCTAGCTAGATATTCCAGTACAATATTGAATAACAGTGGTGACATGGGCATCCTTGTCTTCTTGTTTCTGATCTCAGCAGGAAAGCTTTCAGTCCTTCACCATAGAGTACAATGTTAGCAGTGGATTTTTCATATATGTAGTTTATCATGTTGAGAAAGTTTCCTTTGATTTCTATCTTTCAGAATGTATTTATCAAGAAAGGATGCTATATTTCATCAAATGAATTTTCTGCATCAATTGGGATGATGTTGTGGTTTTTCTTCTTTTATTTGTTAATATTATGTATTACAGTAGTTGATTTTCTTGTGTTGAACCACCCTTGCATACCTGTGGTAAAACCAACTTGATCATGGTGTTTAATTCTTTAAATTTGCTTTTGGATTCAATTAGAAAGTATTTTCTTGAGGTTTTTGCATCTATAATCATTAGAAAAACTGGTCTGCAATTTTTTTGTTGTTGTTATATCTTTATCTGGCTTTGATATTAGGATGATGTTGGCTTCACTGAATGAGTTTTGTAGTGTTCCCTCCTGTTCAATTTTTTGGAAGAGTTTGAATAAGATTAGTATTAAATTATCTTTGAATGATTAGTAGAATTCACCTGTGAAGACATCCGGTGCTTGGAATTTCATTTTTGGGAGGTTTTTGATGGCTGCTTCAATCTCTTTACTTGTGATTGGTTTCTTGGGGTCTTCTATTTCATCTAGGGTCAGTTTGGGATCTTGGTGTGTTTCTAGGAATTTGTCCATTTCATTTATGTTGTCTAGTTTGTTGGCATGCAGTTGTTCCTATTATCCTCTAATAGTTTCTTTGATTTCTGTGAAGTCAGTGGTAATGCCCCCCCATCACTTCTCATTTTATTTTTTGCATATTCTATATTTTTTTCTTTGTCTATCTAAGGGTTTGTAAGTTTTTTTAATATTTCCAAAGAACCAACTTTTGGTTTTGTTGATTCTTTTTTATTGTTTTTGTTCCATTTAACGGATATAGGTATTAATCCTTGTTATTTCTTTCCTTTTCCTTGCTTTGAGACTAGTTTTCTACTTTCTAGTTGATTTTAGCTCTTTCTTTTTTTTTTAATGTAAGAACTGAGGGCTATAAATTTCCCTCTTATCCCTGCCTTTGTAGCATCCCATACATTTTGATATGCTTTGTTCTCAATTTCCTTTGTCTTCAGATGTTTACTGATTTCTCTTGCAATTTCTTCTTTAATCCACTGATTATTTAGGAATGTGTTGTTCAATCTCCATATATTTGTGAATTTTCCCTTTTTCCACCTGTTATTAATTTCCAACTTCATTCTAATATGATCAGAGAAAGTGCTTTGTATAATTTCAATCTTTCAAAATTTATTGCGTGTTGTTTTGTGACCCAGTATATGGTCTATCCTGGAGAAAGATCAATGAGTACTTGAGAAGAATGCATAGCCTGCCTTTTTGAGTTGCAATGTTCTATAAATGTCTGTTAAGTCTAGTTCATTTATCATATTATTCAAGCTCACTGTTTTCCTTATTGATCCTCTTTCTACTTGTTCTAAACAATACTGATAATGGTATGTTGTAGACTCCAACTATTATTGTAGAGATATCTGTTTTTTCCCTTCAGTTTTGTCAGTGTATGCCTCATGCATCTTGGAGCACTCAAATTAGGTACATAAATATTTAGTATTGTTATTTCTTCTTGGTAACTTGTTCCTTTTATTAATATATAATGACCTTCTTCATCTCTTATAAGAGTTTTGCATTTAAAATCTCTTTTGTCTGATATTAATATCACTACTTAGCTCTTTCCCACCATTATTTCACTTTTAGACTCTTTGTGTCCTTGCTTGTAAGGTGAGTCTCTTGTAGACAGAATGTAGATAGCTTTTTTTTTTTCCTAAATCCATTCCGTCATTCTGAGTCTTTTGGTAGGGGAGCTCAATCCATTAATGTTCAGTGTTGTTATTGTAAAGGCATTACTTACTTTGCCCATTTTATCCTCTGGCTTTCCATTGTTATATCTTACTATTGTCTGTCTCTTTACTCTTTTAGCCACCCTTACTAATAATCTTTATTGCTATACTCTTCTCCAAGCCTCTCCTGACTCTTTCCTTTCAGGTTCCAACACTCCCTTTAGTATCTCTTATAAGTCTGCTCTCTTTGTGACAAACTCTCTCAGTTTTTGTTTGTCTGTGAAAACTTTAAACTCACCCTCAGTTTTGAAGGATAGGTTTGCTGGATAAAGAATTCTTGGCTGGCAGTTTTTCTCTTTCAGTACCTTAAATATATCATATCACTGTCTTCTCACCTCCATGGCTTCTGATGAGAGATTGACATTTAGTCTTATTGTGCTTCCCTTGAATGTGATGAATTGCCCCTCTCTTGCTGCCTTCAGAATCCTCTCTTTATCTTTGGTATTTGACATTCTGAATAGCAGGTGGCTCAGAGTAGGTCTATTTGGATTTATTCTGTTTGGGGTATGTTTTCCCTTCTTAGATATTGATATTTATGTCTTTTATAAAATTTGGAAAATTTGGGGCCACTGTTTCCTCAAATATCCTTTCTGCCCCCTTTCCATTCTCTTCTTCTTCTGGGACACCCATAACACATATGGTTGTATATCTCACACTGTCATTCAATTCCCTGAGACCCTGTTCAATTTTTTCCATTCTCTTCACTTTCTGTCTTTTCAATTTCATATGCTCTGTCATTGAATTCACTTATTCTGTCCTCTGCCAGATCAAATCTGCTGTTATATGCTTCTAATCTATTTTTTATCTCATTCCTTGTGTTTTTCATTCTCATAAGCTGTTACTTTTCTTTTCAAGCTTTCAAATTGTTCTTTGTGCTTACCAAGTGTTGTCTTGATTTCCCTTATCTCTTTAGCCATATTTTCCTCCTGCTCCTTTATTTGATTTAGGCTTGTATGAACATCTTTGATTGGTTGTTTTAAATCCTGTGTCTCATTAGGATTTTAAATTTGTTCCTTTGGCTGGGCAAAATCTTCCTGTTTCTTAGTATGGCTTGTAATTTTTTGCTGATGTCTAGATACCTGATTATGTTGAGTTTACTCTGATGGTCAATTTTCCTCTCTTGCCTAGTGATTTTGTTTCATGGCTCTTCCTTGATTATTGTTCAACTTATTCTAAAAGTTTTAATAATTACCCTGTTTAAGTTACAAAACAGGGCCAAGGACAAACTAATTGGGCACAGACCAGATCCATGGGAGTTTGGGGATATAGACAAGAGACTCCAAAAAGCCTTGTCTTCCTTCACTTTCCCAGCCTACCAGTAGATGGTGCTTTTCAGTGAACCTTCCCACCAAGGTAGTTTTTTCAACTTCCAGGCTCCACTTTCTGAGCCTGATACAGCCACAATTCTAAGCGGGGCTTTGCTGTTCAAACTTGTGAAAGAGAAACCACACTCAGCCCTGCTCACCCTCCCTCTTTCCAGGAAAGAATAAGCCCATTACCTTCTCAGTTGGCCACCATGAACCTTGGGTTTTACCATGGCTGTTTGCCTCGATGGTGGGGCATGAGCAAAGTTCCCAGCCATGGGAGTAACTAATGGTTATCCTTTCAGCCTCTTCATCTCTCTGTCCCTACTCCCTCCTGGACAATGCATGTGGCACTCCCCTGGTCTGCAGATCCCCAAAGCAGCTCCTTCAGACATCTTCTCCCCTTCCTCTACTGTTTTTGTAAGAGCATTGCACCCTGCTGACCTATTCTGATACCATCTTCCTAGAACTCTCTGAACATTGTACATTTTAATATTTTAAAATGTTAACTCTGTTTCTTGGTTTTCCAACCAGCTGGTGATAAGAAAGATATTTTCTTGAGCTTCATCCCTCCTATCAGGAAGGTCTGCCAAGGTGAAAGCACTGTGCAGGGGTTTCCCTGTCATAATGGGCCTCTGTTTTGTCCTGGGCTTTTGCTTAGTTATTTGTTTTGTAGTTCCCCTTTTTATAGGAGTTGTGCTCTGGGTTTCCCATGGGAAAAAGTTCCCTCTCCCAGGTATCTGAAACTAGCAGGACTTTGTCCTAGACTGTCTATATAATTTTTACACAACTTTCATTGTCTCATACTGGTTTTGCCTGGAGGGCAAATTCTGGGAGGAGTTTCACCCCAGGGAGGACTTTCCCCATTTGGTCTTTCCCAGCCAAAACAGGGCCAGAGACTCACAAAGGTGGTGTAGAACAGCTCCAAAGTGCTCTGTGGAGCTGTGGAGTGGATCATTAGGGCTATTGTGACAGTGTGATTTGGTGAATCAAAAAAAAAAGATTGTTTTTGAACTAATCCATTCCTGTGGTTGTGAGACCCTTTAATTGCATTAGATTTGGTTAAACAACCTTGATTAGATCACTTGATTAGAGCACTTAAAAAACAACAACAACAAATCAACTTTATTGATACATATTAATAAAGCATGCAAGTCATCCAAAGTGTATAATCAAGGTGTTTGGTATAATCACATAGTTATGAGTTTATCACTTCAATCAATATTAGAGCATTTTCATTATTTCAGTAATAATAATAACAAACATAAAACAGACAAACAATAAAAGTCCTTGCCTCTCAGTCTCTCTATGCTTCCCCCACTGTACGTAGCTGCTGTTTCTGGCTATTCTATCAAAAATGTGTAATCAATAGCTTTGAGTATAATCACAATGTTGTACATTCATCATCTCAAAAAATTTAGAATAATTTCATTACTCCAAAAAGACTCCACACCCCTTAGCATTCCTTCTTCAGACCTACTTAATCACTAATCTTTCATCTTTATAAATTGATTTATATTTACATTTTATATAAATGAAGATTAGATCACTTTTGATTGGACTACATCAGTACATGACTCAAGTTGGGTCTCTGCCTTCTTATTGAAACCTTATATAAACAGAGACACACAGAGAGACACAGAGAAAGAAAGCTCCCATTTTGATCCTGCCATGTGAAAGAGGACTCAAGAATTGCTAGCCACCAAAGCTGAGGCACAAAGACCCCAAGAGGCTGGGCCCACAGAGAAGTTCAAGACTGAAGAGATGAGCCGTTTGCCTGATCACCCACAGCTGGGCTCAGGGAGAAAGTAGAGTGGCTGAGGCTGAGGCAGGGGGCCCCAAAATAGAAAAGCCCTATGTCTGGTTGCTCACAACTGAGTTCTGGGAGATGGTAGATTCTTGAGGGAAGGTTGGGACCTCAGCAGAGATCGGCTGCCATCTTCACCACATGGAAGGACACTGGGACCACCAGTAGCTGACTTTGGTGAGAAAACATCTCTGATGGTGTTTTGATTTGGACATTTCATGACCTCATAACTGTAAGCTTTTACCCTAAATAAAATCTCCATTATAAAACCAAACTATTTCTGGAACTTTGCATCAGTGGCCCTGTGGCAAACTAAGTATTCCAGTCTAATCCGTGAACATGTAATATCCTTCAATTTACTTATCTTCTTTGGCTTACCTTAGCAATGATTTTAGTTTTCCATGTATAAATCCTGTACATCCTTGGTTAGATTTGTTCCTAGATATTTAATTATTTTAGTTGCTATTGTAAGAGTTTTTTAAAATTTCCTCCTCAGCTTGCTCATTACTAGTGTATAGAAACACTACTGATTTTATTCTCAATTTCATTTATTTCTGGTCTAATCTTTGTTATTACTTTCCTCCTATTTGCTTTTTGATTATTTTGCTGTTCTTTTTCTATTTACTCCAGGTGTGCAGTTAGCACTTTCTTCTTTTTTTTGTAAGTGTTTAGGAGTATAAATTTCCCCCTCAGGACTGCCTTCACTGCATCCCATCAGTGTTGATATGGTGGCTTCTCATTTTCATTCATCTAAAGATATTCACTGATTTCCCTTGTAGTTTCTGCTTTGACCCACTGATTGTTGAAAGTATTATTTGACTTCCATATATTTGTGGATTTTCCAGTTCTCTCCCTGTTATTGATTTCCAGCTTCATTCCATTATGGTCAGAGAAGATTCTTTGTATAATTTCAACCTTTTAAAATCTATTGAGACTTGTTTTTTGATCCTTTATGTGGTCTATCCTGGAGAATGATCCGTGTGTACTTGAGAAGAATGTATACTCTGTTTTGAGGTACAATGTTCTGTGTATGTCTGTTAGGTCTAGTTCATTTATCGTATTATTCAAGTTCTGTTTCCTTATTGATGTTCTGTCTAGATGATCTATCTATTGATGAAAGTGGTGTATTGAAGTCTCCAACTATTATTGTAGAGGTGTCTAATTTTTCCTTCAGTTTTTCGAGTGTTTGCCTCAAGTATTTTGTGGCACCCTGGTTAGGTGCTTAAATACTTATGATTGTTATTTCTTCTTCATGGATTGCCCTGTTTATTAATATATAGTTTCTTTCTTTGTCTCTTATAACAGCTTTTGACTTAAAGTCTATTTTGTGTAATATTAGCATAGCAACCCCAGCTCTTCTTTTGGTTACTATTTGCATAGAATATCCTCTCCCAACCTTTCAGTTTCAACCTATTTGTGTCTTTGGGTCTAAGGTGAGTCTCCTGTAAAGAACATATAGTAAGATGATGCTTTCTTTATCTGTTTTGCCAATGTGTTTTTGGATTAGGGAGTTTAAGCCATTAACATTCAGTGTTTTACTTTAAAGGCAGTACTTATATCAGTTATTTTGCCTTTCTTTTCCTTTATTGCAAACTCCTTTTCTGTAGATTTGATCTTTTTCATGTAATTGACTGATCCCTTTATCATTTCTGTTTCTGTATATTTTAAAAAATACTTTCTTTATGATTACACTGAGGTTTATATTACACAACCTACATCTATTACCTCCTAATTTGAAGAGTTACCAACCTAGCTTCAATAGTATACATATTCTCTGGATCTTCTTTTTTTCACATTACTACAAGTCACTCTCTCCTGTCTTTTCCTTTCAACCTGAAGAACTTGCTTTAGTAATTCTTGTAAGGCAGCCCTTTTGTTGGTGAACTCTCTTAGTTTCTGTTTATCTGTGAATATTTTAAACTTTCACTCATTTTTGAAGGACCGTTTTGACAGATAAAGAATTTTGGAGTGGCAGTTTTCTCTTTCATTACCTTAAATATAGCATCCCATTGCCTTCCTGTGTGGGTCTGTATCTTGTTTGTATCAGTAGTTGTTTTGGTGTTCCCCTGTTTACAGGAGTTTGTTGTCCCCTCTATTTCATAGGAGACATTCCTCCCTCTTCCAGGTGTTGAAGCTGGCAAGCCTTTGCCCTAAGACCTTCCACTTTGTAGTTTCTTTGTTTCAAGCTGCTTTTGCTGGGTGGGAAAATTTTGGGAGGAGGAGCACACTGGAGAGAACTTTCCCAAGTCAGTCTTTACCAGCTGAAACAAACCCATGTAGAGGATCTGTTCATTCCTTCTCCTCCAGTCATCCATCTTGGATTATTTTATTTAATTGTTTTCTGAAGGGCATCCTTTAGTATTTCCTGTAGTGCAGGCTGCTGGTCACAAATTCTCTCAATATTGTCCTTTGTCTGAGAATGTCTTTAATTCACCTTCATTCACTAAATCATTAGCAGTATGTCATGTACCTAAAGTCATATTAATGTGTTCTAGCAAAGAGACCATGCTAGCATGGTAGCTGTGAGTAAGGCTACAACTTGCTTGAGTTTGTGATACCCTGAAGTGTTCTCCAGGATACATCAGTTTTGACAGTGAATTAAATTGAAATATGATAAGAATACCACACTTGCATTTTCTAAATCCTTAAGAATGACACTAATCTCCTTCATAGCCTTAGAAATGTGATATTGTTTTCAACTTACTAAATTGGCCAGGGATGTTAGTCTCAGAGGCTTCTACTTGGCCTTTTCCAGTATGATGTAACTCTTATCCCACAGGCCAAGAGGCCAATGTGGAGATTACTCTAACAGCCAATTATGTCAAACCCAATTAGATATTTGAGTTCACAAAAATGGCCAAGGGGTAGTTTTGCGAGTCCACTGGATCCACTAGACCCCCAAAGCCAGATTTTTTTAAGAATTTCATTTATTCTCTTGTCCCCATTTGATCCCACTCTAACTTTAATGCTTTGAATCTCTGAATATCAATGTCAACTTAGAGATTTTGTTCAAAGGACCAATAGAAATATGTGGGTATTCTCCTTTTTCTACTATACAATCACCCAAATAAATGGCTATAGGTCCAGTTGGAGAATTACTAGGAAAACTAGTACAATATATCCTTGCCAGCGTGTTGTAGGGTCCTTCCTTCTTGGACCTAGTCACAACTTCAGTTAATAGATTTTGAATTTGAAACTTGAATGAGGTCTAGGAACTTGATAAGTGATCATGACTTCTTATCAAGATAACTATACTTAGTCTCCTGCTCATCTATTCCTGGTTTCTTTTTATATTTTTATTAAAAAAAAAACAACAAAAAACCTCCCCCCCCCTTTCCCTTATCCCCTGGTTACCTCTAATCTACTTTCTGCCTCTGCAAATTTGCTATTTCTAGTCATCTCTTAAAAGTGATATCATACAATAGTTGTCCTTCTGTGTCTTGCTTATTTCATTGAGCATAATATTTTAAATGTTTTCAAAGTTCTTTCATACTCTATTGTATCTCAGAACCTCATGCTTTCTTATAGCTGAATAATATTCCTTTATGTGTATGTATCACATTTTGTTTATCCATTCATTTGTTGATAGACACTTGGGTTGTTTCCACCTTTTGGCTATTATGAATTAATTTTGCTAAAAACATTGGTCTATAAGTATATGTTTTAGACCTTGTTTTCACTTTCTTTGAATATATACCTTCAAGTGTAATTGTCAGATAATATGGTAATTCTACATTTAACTTTTTGAGAAACTGCCCTAATGGTTTCCAGAGTGGCTATACCATTTTATATTCCCACTTACAATGCACTCGAGTTCCAATTTCTTCTCATCCTCTCCAATACTTGCTATTTCTATTGTTATTTAATAGCTATCTTTGTGGAAGTGAAGTGGAATCTCATTGTGCTTTTGATTTCCCTTGTGGCAAGTGATATTAAGCATCTTTTCATGAGCTTATTGACCATTTGTGTTTCTTCTTTGTAGTAATGTCTGTTTGAGTCCTTTGCCCATTTTTAAATTGTTATTGCATTGTAAAAGTTCTTTATATATTATGTATATTAATCCCTTTCCTGATATATGGTTTACAACTATTTTCTCCCATTCTGTATAGTCTTCCTTTTCTCTTTCTTGATAATGTTCTTTAATGCACAAAATTTTATAATTTTGATGAAGTCAGATTAATCTATTTTTTCTTTTGTTATTCATTTTTTGGTGTCATATTTAAAAAACCTACAGAACCCCAAATTATGAATAGTTTCCCTTATATTATCTTCTAAGTGTTTTATAGTTTTGTCTCTTATATATAGAATCTTGATCACTTTTTAGTTGATTTTTAGATAATATAAGGTAGGGGTCTAACTTCATTCTTTTACCCAGCACCATTTGTTGAAGAGACTATTCTTTCCCCATTGCATATATTTTGCACCCTTGTTGAAATTTGCCATAGATGTGTCAGTCTATTTCTAGAATTTCAATTGGTCTATATGTATTTTTTTATGCTGGTACCACCCTGTTTTGATTACTGTAGCTTTGTAGAACAATTGAAGTGTGAGTCCTCCAACTTTGTTTTTCTTTTTAAAAAGTGTTTTGGCTATTTGGGGCCCCTTATAGTTCCATATGAATTTGCTTTTCCATTTCTGATAAAATAACTTCCGGAATTTTGATAAGGATTGCATTAAATCTGTAGGTTGCTTTGGGTAATATTGACATCTTAACAATATTAACTTTTCCAATCCGTGAATAAGGAATGTCTTGCCATTTATGTGGGTCTTTTAAAATTTCTTTAACCAGTATTTTATAGTTGTCAGTGTAAGTCTTTTATATCCTTGAATTAATTTATTCTTTGATATTTTATTCTTTTAGATTCTATTGTAGATGGAATTGTCAACTTAATTTCCTCTGGGCTGTTCACTGTTAGTGTATAAGTACACAATTCATTTTTGTTGTTGCTGATCTTGTACCCTGCCACTTTTCAGAATTCATTTATTAGCTCTAATTATTTCCTTGTGGATTCCTTTGGCGTTTCTATATATAATATCATGTCATCTGCAAATAGAGATAGTTTTATTTCTTCCTTCCAATTTGGGTACCTTTTATTTCTTTTCCTTGCCTAATTGATCTAACTAGAACTTCTAGTACAATATTAAATAAGAGCGGTGAAAGTAGCATTCTGATCTTGATCCTGATCTTAGCGGGAAAGCTTTAATTTTTTCACCGTTGATGTGATGTTGATGTTAGCTGTGGCACTGCTTAAAATGTGTGTGTGTGTATGTGTGTGTGTAAGCAATACCCTTTTTGCTCCCCATGTATATGTCTTAGAGATACTATATTCTATTAACAATATCCACAACTCCCTGGAAGTCATATCCCCTTGCCATCCACTCCTCCCTTGTCAGTCCTTTTGATCATTGAGACCCCCAGTGCTGACGCTTGGCCTCTGCTGCTTCCAGGGCCTTATCATTTCCATTGCTACCACCAAACCAAGCTCTGTGAAAGTCTCTTCTATCATCAACTCTGTTCTGCTGAAAAAGAACGAACATTGAATTTCTCATTGATTCTTGTATCTCTCTCACCAGCGAATTTGTGACAGTCCTGTTGAATGGTATGTCCTCTGGGCTTTCTGGTAAAACATAATCTTTTGGTGGGCTTCTGGCTTCACATACTATATTCACTCCAGCATCTCTACTTTTCTGAGCCTTTTAATCTCTTTCTTCACTGTCTACAATAACAATTCAAATATTGCAACTTCACTCAGCACAGGCCATCGCTTTATTTAAACTTCTTGAAACCACTGTAGCCAAAAATTTGTACCATTATCTGGGTTCCTTGACAAGTTTTAAATCCCATATCCTGAGCAAGTGACTATTATAATTGTTTTATGTCCTGACTCCTTGATCAAGAACCTTGAAATTCCAGTCACTTTGCTGTTCCCAAGGTTCATGCCAGTTCATGCCAGCTAATTATTGAGGCTATTTTGGGATATTGTCCCTTTCCTCACTGGCCAGGCTGTGCTGGTTAGTTACATGTGTCAGCCGGCTTGGTGTTGCTATCTAGTTGTTTAGTCAAACACTGGCCTGCTTGTTACTTTGAAGGTATTTCATAGATGGGATGTGTATCTATAATCAGTTGATTGCATCATCAACTAACAAGGGAAATTGCCCCCCAGCAATGTTAGAAATTTAATCCAATCAGTTGAAAATCTGAAAAGTAAGAACTGAGGGTTTCAGAGGTCAGAAGAATTTCTGCCTCAACTTCAACATTGGCTCTTGTCAGAATTTCCAGGCAGCCAGCTTCCCCTAGAGAATTCAGACTAAGGACTTTAACATTGCCTTTATCAGAGTTTTTTGCTTCCAGCCTGCCCTACAGAATTCAGACTTGCCAGCCCACAATGTGAGCCATTTTATTAAAATATCTCTTTCCTTCTGACTCTCTCTCTGTCTCTCTCTCTCTGTGTATCTCTCTCTGTCCCTCTCCCTATACACACAAACATACACAAACACACATCCTGTTGGTGCTGAGTCTCTGGAGAACTCTGACTAATGCACAGGCCCCAAATAACTTTTGCTGTAACTCAATTTGAGTTTTTGTCCTGATGTCCAGCAAAGGAGTTGAGAGAAAATCATAAAGAAAAACCTGCTGTCGTTTGAGAAAGAGGACTGAGGATGCCACAGTGTTTTCCCAGATGTAGGCTGTATAGCTCTTAAATATGAGGGATAGATCATTTTTGCAGAAACTGAGAATTCAGAGGAGTGTGGAGAACCCAAATCTTTGAATATGTATTTCAGGATAGCATAATCCATGTGTCAAGGCTCCAACTTTATCCAGCAAAGGCCTTATTCTTCGTATAACAGAACTGCCTTGGTTGAGCATAGTATACTCTTTCTCAGAACCTGCTCACAGCCAGGCATCTTGGAAGCTTTCCTTGCACTTATTCAACCAGGGAACGTCCAAGGCCCCGGTGGGTGACAATGGTGCCCACCCCCATATGCCTCCCCTTTCCCACAGGTTAGAACCTCATCTCAGTTGCAGTCCTTTGCCTATACACAGTTTCTTTTTATCTTTTGTCTGGGTTATCTAGTTGTTTTTGGTGAGAATATAATTTCAAAGCTAGCTACATACCATGGCCAAATTGGAAGTCTCTTACTAAATGAATGCTGAATAAATGAATTTTCTGAGTTTGAAGGACCCGTGTTATATCTTGCTGAATATGTTATGTAGGCATTGGGATTCATCTATATATAGTTGGTAGTTGATAGAAGCTATAATAGGCCAAAGGGAAGAAAATTAGGAAACAACAAAATTTAGGGAACAATATTTAAAGGATATGTGGATTGTGAGAATTTGGAAAAGACTGAAAAGTGAGATAAAAACATAAATACTTTAGTCGTTCTTTTTGTGCTTCAAGTTAACTACTGAATGCTTATGGAACTTCTGTAATTTGTATGATTAATGTGGGGGTGGTGTACAGATTTTGGGGTGAGTCAGGGGTCAGAATTCAATGAAGAAGAATTTCTGGTAGGAGTAAGAATTTTGAGTGGAAGACTAATTAGATTAAGACATTATGAAACAGGTGGGTCTGGGGAATAGGGCCAATTGAGCCATCAGCTAAGCATGAGCAGGATCAAAGCTTTGCTGCTGTGATGCACATGGTGAGATCAACACCAAAAATATCAGGGTGGAAGGAAAATATTGGTGAACATTTGAGGCAGTGATATAGTTGAAAGCTAATTCAGGGGACTTAACTGGAAACTATTTCCCTATTAAACTCATGTTTATAATTTAGATTTTGTGTTACAGATCAGTTAAAATAATACCAGGTTGCTGATTTCAAACACATGTTTGCCAATTCTTTATTTAAATAATTATAACTATTATTTATCTTGTGATGGCTTAGGAGACTAATGAGAATTATGGAGGACTTTTAGTTCTCTCCAACTCCACCCCATACCATACTTAAAATCCATTAATATGTGGCTAACAAAACAGAGGAGAAGATCCTAAATGAAAAGGGAGAGTAGAAAATACCACCTCCGCTTGTTATGAATGGCAGAAATTCACTTCAAATTATATCTCATTTGGAAATTTGGAGGAGGGGTTACATATTTAAAAGCCAAGCTGACAATTATAAGACTAGCCCATCAAAATATTAATAATTTTATCCGTAGAGAGATGGGTGGGATAATGATGGTATGGGGTCTATGTAGAACTCTGTATAAGTCTAGTTGTTAAGGTGAGTGTTAAGCAATGCATATCCAGGTTGCTATAATTTGTAGACAGTAAGATGCACACATATTGATGGAGAAAAATCAATGTACATCTGTCTGCAACACAATAAGAATTCAAAACAGAATCGCAATAAGATAATCTGTTGTGACACCAATGGTGGGGTGCTCTGTGACTTTGCAATAGAATTGTACTAATCCATGTGATTTCCCCCCAAAGAACCATACAATTAGCTCAGTTAATAAACAGTTGAGTTCTTCCATCCATTCATCTATCCCTCCATCCTTTCGTTCTTCCATTTAGTGCCATTCAGCAGCATTCGTCATTAGTTAATAGTGAAAATACTCAAAAGGCAAATAGGTTCACTGTTTTCTCTCCACCTCATTGAATTGTGGGAACTCTTATTGAGTGATGAGGGAAGGTTAGGGTAATGAAACTTGGAAAAATGCCATGCTAGGATCCCTCTGTGCTACCAATATGCAAATAATTTAATAGTAATGCAGTCAAGAGTTCCCTGAGTAAAGACTCTCCATTTTCATCACTGTTGGTAGTGCCAAGAGGGACAGATGAGAATAAGTTATAGGCACATTGTGACATGTAATAAATTTTCCAAAAGAGGTTTACATATACTCAGCTCTTTGGCTTTTATCCTGTGTATGACACTTTTGTTTGCTTTGCATCTAAGCAACAGAAAGTAATCAGCCTGTAAGAACTTAATTATTGGTTGCATGGATAACCCTTAGGGTGTGTGTCCAGTCACTTGGGCCTCCTTCTCCATCTCTCAGCACATAAAGTAATTTGCTTTCCCGAGTGCCTGCCTTTCTGGAAAGTATGGTGGTTCATTTCTCCTTCAAGGGGAAGACAAAGGGCTGCTGACACAACAAAATACAATGAAATGGTCTTTCCTTGGGAAAGTGAGCTGCTAGTAGTTCTTGATACCTGAAACAAAGGAAGAGTCCTCAGGATAGAAATCACTCAAGAACAGAGCCTTGATAACAGCCTGAAGCTGAGAGGGAGAAAGTGTAAGGAGTTCTAGGGAGAGGAGTGAGGAATACTGTAGCAGGCTTGCAAAATCCAGCTCAGAATCACACTAGTGTACTAATGAGACATGTTTAAACCAGTCACACTCCCACTTCTTACCCAAACTGTTAACACAATTTAATACACTTTCAAAGGGGCACCCCTGGGATGTGCTAATGAAGTCACTTTCTTCCCAGCATGAGTCAATGGGCTTTTCCCTCTCTGTTGAGCTCTCTTTCATCAGGCAGACAAAATATTCAAATATTTTGTCAATTGTTACAGGGGTTGTTACGTTAGTATGATTTTCAAATCTACATACAAGGAAACTGATGTACAAAGGGCCAAATCTAAAGTTCAATGGTAGTACAGTTACTTAAATTTGGATTGGTTTCTGCCCTAGCTTTTCCCTACTGCTATTAAATGTAAAATTAGTAAATGCTGTTTTAGAAACTCTTTTAGGCTTACAAAAACTTGGAGAATAGCTATAGCTGTGAAAACACTCTGTAATTGTTAAACACTGAACAAATGTATTCTCATTCGGTTTTCAAAAATTACATTGTAAATTGTTTGAACTGGACTTTGAAATAATCCATTAACAAAACAACTATGAGTAGCAATGGATACATTCTAGAAATGCATATTTTAAAGACATCAAACAATTTAATTCAATTATTATTAGTATTGTTTCAAAATTAAAGCAGTCTGTTAAAAGGTATTGTTCCCCTCTGGTAGTTCCAAGGATAGAAACTATGTTCTCTTTCTTAGGCTAGGGCAAGGATCTGTACAGAGCTATTTATTTTACTGTTTTTAAAATTGTACACATAAAATTTTGTTCACATACAAAAGTATGCAATATCTATTTTTGTATGCATTATATATTTCATAATAAAAAGAATTTTCAAAAAGACTTTGTTCAAAAGATGAGCTCTTAAAGTGGATTGACTAGAGACAATGGGTTTAGCATTCTTAAAAGTTTCTCACAAGATTCTATGTAAATACTGCCCATTATTGTATTTGACAACAGCCCTAATTTATTAATGTGAATTTCAAAGCAAAATAAAAGCCTACAAAAGGGGGGTGGGATTGTCCTTTGAACTGAACTACACATTATACGGGTCCTACCTGTATGTTTTTTATGAGGATCTAGATTTCATTGGAAAAGGTTTTAAAATTTCTTAATGCTGCTTACAAAGCTTTGTGATTATCTGACAATGATTCATGTAATATTATTATATATCCGACTTTGGCAGTTACCCATTACACCGTGTTAACATATTTCAATAAGTAATCAATTTGGTTTCCAGTACGCTGATTTAATTCAGGTTTCATTACTCGCCTAGTATTTATTTTTTAGCCATGTTGTCCATCTTAGTCTAAGACTGCCCTTTTTGCATTAGCCATTTTAGGATAAAATACTTAATAAGATTTGCATTTAAAAAATGAACTAGAGGAACTGGACCCCCTCCAGCCAGAACAAGTAATTATGTCATTTGTATTGCAAAGCAGGAGTGGCTATAAAGCAATGGTATACTTTTTTAAAGATTGATAACCTTAAGCAGTATTATATTACACATAAAATGGCAGGTCTGACAGAGGAACTAAACGTGGGCAGTGTATAAAATTCTGAGAACTGTAGAGAGTTGCAAAGTTTTGCTTGGCCTTTTCAATGTAAAAGATATAAAGTTTGCAGTTTATATCTTTATTTCCTATTATATCTCTTTGTCATATATTAGTCATTCCCTGAGAGGGCCCTATGTTTATGTAGATGGCAAGAGTGACATGTCATAACCTAGTAAATGTGCTCCCAAATTCACATCCTAATATTTAGAGTCTATATGAAGTGGTCAAGTAAAGCTGAACTGTTGTGCTCCTGATGATTTTGAAGGCATCCAATCTGCCAAGCCAAAATTTCCCATTGCTGATAATGGTTGTGAAAGCTGCAATAGTATTAATATTAATAACCACACAATAGATAGCCCTTATCACACATTACCCTCTTCCAAACACAGTGTTGATTACATGCATTATGCCACCACAACCGTGCAAGGCTGGTATTATTAATGCAGACAAGGAATCTGTTTTATGGCTATAATGATCCAACAGACACACAGCTGCTACTTGGAAGAAGTAGGACTTGAGCTCAGTCCATTGTAACTCCAGAGCCAATGTTCTTGACCACCACATTAAATTATATAATAATCTAAGGCTTAGAGTTATCATGAGCCCAGATTCACACAGTTGATGATTGATAGGTAGACTTCAAGCCCAAGTGGTCTTATTCCAAAGCTTTTGCTCTTTCCATAATGCTTCCTATTGCTGATTGTAACTGTGTAAGTTTGGACTCCAGTCTGGTTATGGAGAAAATACCCTGCAGTTTTGACCTCAGAAAGATTGGCATCCCAAGTCTACCATTTATTAACTGCATAATCCCAATGACTTGTTTGACTTGTGTGAGTCTCCATTTTCTCCTCAGTAAAGTGAGGATGTTAGACTAAATAAAAATTACATAAAACTAGAAATGAAATTACACTTTCTATTTTACCAAAAACATTCACAAATTATTTATTATGCTATTTGATCTCTGATGTACTTATCAGCTATAATATTCTATGACAGTAAATTATTTAACTGCATTGTAAGACTTAGTTACTGGTTCTGGTACCCATGAATTCATAAAGTAAGTTGGATTTTGATGGAAAAATCACTAGGAAATCTTTCCTTGACATACTTTGTTTAATAATAAGCTAAAAAATGTTTAAAAAAATATTCCTAGAGTATTTTCCTATCAGAAACATCCATGCTATCACTAAATTCTAGCGAATGACAGACCAGTAGAATTTTTTGGCCCCTAAGCTAGGATCCTTTCAATGGGAAGGGTTCCTCTAGTAGTTTTATGAAGGAAAGTCTCAGGATATGCCTAAATCATCAACTATGGATTTTCTTTAGAAGGAAAGGATACATACCAAGCTATTTTTAGGCATTGGCCTATTATATATTTCTTAAGTCTAATAAAAAGTCTTCCTAACATTGCCTTAATAGGGTTCATATCCTCATAAGGAGAAATACAAAAAGACATGTGAGACAAATGGGAAAAGAAGTTCTCATAAGAAAATCAGAACTAAACAGGAGCAACTAGCCAGTGTGATATGAACCAAGAATTCTGATGGAGACAGCTTCTTCTACTTTTCCCATGTGCTCAGGAAACCTGCTAAAAAGTTGTTAAAAACTGAGAGAAGCAATTTAGAGGTAGCAATATGCTATTATTATATTGATAAAGTTTTCTGTTATAAATAACTGTTATGATTTTGAAGTGTTTCCTCTACATATATTCTTCTCAACTTGAGCCTCTAATGCTCAGCAATTGGAATTAATGTTTCAATCAACAATCTACTGAAAACAATAAATCAATGAAATGTTTCAAATTCAAATATTTTGCTAGTGTATTTTATATTATTTGTACATATATAAAATATACATATATATTATAATGGAAGCTAAGCATTTTTGAGTTGATTATGGAATAAGGTTTAACTCTGAAAGAAAGGATATTTAGTATCATAGAATATTACAATTGGAAGGAGCTTTAGAAAATCCTACATTTTCCAGATGTGGTACCTCAGCCTAGGGAAATTCAATGACTTACGGATCACACAGCCATTGGCAGAATTGGGACTGGAACTTGGATTCTTAACTCTAAACACAATAATCTCATTACCCTCTAGGCTATTACTTATTGATAATAGTTTACTGGTATTAATTATTTCAGTTAGAAGCTTATTTCTTTTAGTAGGTAAATTAAACTGTTAAATAAGATTTTTAAGGTGGGGACTACATTATACTCCACATATTTTGTGTAGAAAATTCTGGAAGGTTCACAAAAATAATATATTACATTATTAAATAGCAATAATTTAAACTCTATTTCTTATCTTTCTAATGACACTTAGATGATGAGGATATGGTGTGAAGCACTTTTCTTGCACTATCTCAATTTATCTTCATTGTAAGACTAGAGAAGAGATACAATTATTCCCACTTTAAAGATGAGAAAAAAGAGAATGATGTAAATAAGTTGAGCAAATTTACACAGATAATAAATTATACAGCTAGGATTCAGAAAGACCCATTTGTCTTCAAAGTCCTCTGTCTTTCTTCATGCCTATGCTGACTCACACATTTTATTTTTGGCATTCATTCACAAAATAACCTGTAAAAATGTAGAAAAAGAAGAGGTCAGGGATAAAACCATTTTGGATGTAATTCCTATGGGTAAAATGGCAAATTAATGAGTAGAAATGCTCTCTAGATTAAAGGGTATAAAGGAGAAATTTGAGGCATCAAAAATGGAACTATTGATTAAACCTGTAGTTAATGTAAAACATGGTCAATATGTTTGAAGAGTCAAAGAGGGAAGAGTTGGGGAGGTTTGAGGAGAACCAGGAAAAGAAGATGAGTTCCAGGAAGATGGTGTTGGAATAGGCAGGCAGGGCTCAACTCTCTCACAAAACAGTGGAGAAGGGCACAAAAGCTGTCTGAGGGACCTGCTTTGGGGGTCAGCAGACCAGGATAGTGCCGTGCAACCCCCAGGAGAGCAAGGGACAGAAAGACAAAGAAACAGAAACAACAAAGGTAAGTTACCAAACCCCCATGGTGGCCAGGAAATGCACCAATCCCTCATTCCCAAGACATTAAGCCTGGAGAAAAGCCCTGGCTCACTGCACCCAACTGAAAGAGAAACAGTCGTCTTCCTTTCTGTCAGCTATTAAAAGGGAAGAGGAAGGGTACATTGGAGAGCAGAGAGTGGTTTCTTTTTTTTTTTTTTTTTTTTTATAAAAATCTTGTTTGTATATAAATATATAAATATATATTTTAAGATGTGCT
>JAKSZT010053837.1:6058169-6213169 GCA_026826555.1 Tolypeutes matacus
TAACAGAGAGAACCCAAAGATCCACACAGGCAAGCAGTCAAACAGAGCTAAGGGGGGTCAATGATTCCCCTAGGGTCCACTTGGATCCTTCCTGCCTACTTGTGTTTATCAATGAATTTCCCCACAGGGTTCTATATGCAGGTCCTGAAGCAGCTTTTAGCTATTAATCTAAATTAAAAAGAATTTATTTTTCATTTGTTGAGGTGACCTCACTTTTTTTTTTTTTTTTTTAGCCGAATGCAGGACCCAAAATAATTCCTCCTCTAGACCAACCCCCTTATGGAAGGGACCCTAGCTGGGCCCGTGGAAATTAATCAAGCACGTCCCACTTTCCAGACTCTCCAGGTTAGCTGAAGCTCTGATGTTAGTCAGTGAGGAGTGCTAAAGACGGCGGATTCCGCCCCTTCCGGCGCCGAGCTCCAGCGTCACCGGGCTGCTCAGTAAATCAGTTTGAGTGCAGATTCGCGTCTGCTCTCAGCCTAATGCTGCTTCAGGTCGGCTTATCTGCTCCCCAAAGCTATGGGGCGGTGCAGGCAGCCAGATCAATGTCTAAAAATATAAAATACCCTTCCCTGTCTTCCAACCGAACCCTCCCTTTTTAGGGAAGTGTCCCTTCCTCCTGGCTCCACAGCGGCCCGGGTCTTATCCCTGGGTGGCTAGGGAAATCAGCTGCGTTGCCCGACCAAAATCCCCCCTCCGGTTCACTGAGTGCTGATTAGCTCGTTTACTCTGTTCACACAAGGTCCAAGGGGCGCCAGGCAGCCAGATCCCCAGAAAATAAAACTTTTTCGCCCCGCCCGCGGCTCACAATGGCCGTTTTATATATTTTTTCCCTAACCGCGGGGCTCAGCCACCTGTGCCAACCTCCACCTGCAGCCTCAAAACTCACAAATCTCCACCGTTCGGTCCACGCCGCCGATCCGCGCAGATAGATGTCCCAAGCCTCTCACTCCACGCGTGCACAGCACAGACCCCCGGGCAGGACCCCGTCCTCAATCCGCCTTGCTCTGGGAGCTTGCAGTGTGCGCCCTCCTACACTAACGCCATCTTGGCCGCCTCCTCGAGATGGGTTTCTTTTCAGTGAATTCAGCCAGCAGATCCTGCTTTGAATCTTGGCTCTAGACAGATCAGAAAAATAGGAAAGAGGAGGTTGAAAAAAATACCTCCACGGAAAGGTTTGCCTATGATTGCTGTCTGCTGGCTGGTCAGGAAATTCCAAGGAGAAAAACTGTTTTTAGGTCTCTCTTTAGCACCAACTCCTGGGGAAAATCTGTACTCCATTAGTGAGTCCTTTGCCCTAATTTTGATAACTTGGCGTTTTAAAGATTCAGAATAAGTTAAACCAAAAATCAAAGAAAAACTATGGGAAAAAAAATACTAGGCAATAGAAAAAAATTGACCATCAGAGTAAATTCAACAATGTATCCAGATGCCTTAGACACTAGAAAAAATTACAAGCCATGCTAGGAAATAGGAAGAGATGGCCCAACCAAAGAAACAAAGCAAATGTCCTGATGAGATATAGGATTTAAGACAACTAATCAATGATAATCACACAAATCTCCTAAATGGATTCAAAGAATTGAAGGAAAACATGACTAAAGAGGTAAAGGATATTAAGAAGACACTGAGTGATCATAAAGAACAATTTGAAAGACTGCAAAAAAAAAAAAAAAAAAGTAACAGAGCTTATGGGAATGAAGGACACAATGGAGGAGATTACAAATACATTACAGCTTTTGTTCCCACCTTGGCACCCATAGTTCTGGGCTGTGGGGTCGCTCTTGGCTCATCCCCACCCTGGCAACACGTGGCCTTCTTAGGCTGAGCCTCCTGCCCAGGCTGTGCTATCCATGGAGGCTGATGCCCCATGCTCCCTCATCCCCTGGGACAGAAGGCAGGCACCATGGGAGGAAGGCCCAGAGCCGGGAGAGGAGAAGCCTTTCCTGAGGCTGCTGGAGTGCAGCAAACATCCTGAGTAAATGGTCCCATTGGAGCCTTCTTTCCCCCATCCCAGCAATTTCCCCATTCCCAAGTTGGGCCAGTAAAGATTACATGAAAACTGGCACACCTATAGGCTAGAATACAGATGTACCAAAAGAGGATTTTAAAATTTTCTGAGTGAAAAGTAGAATGAAAGAAAAAAAATCTTCTAGCATTTTCCCCAAATGTTTCACTCTTCCACCACACACACTCTCCAAAGGACCACTACATGTCCAACTCTGCAAGAGAAAACAGAGCAGTGTCAATTGGGAAAGTCGTGAGGACACAAGGAGGAGGCTTTCAGTCTGGACAGGCAGAACACAGTGTTGCCCTGGCCTTGGGCCCTTATGCACTCACCTATGTCAACTTCTTGGCTTTGTTGTAGAGGGAATCTATCACTTTACTCATGTTCTGAATTGTTTCCAGAGCTGGGGGATCATCAAAAATAATCAGGACACCCTCTCCCTGGTCCAAGATCCCTACAGGAAACACAAGAGCAACCCAGGTAGAGAAGGGATTAGACACCAAACCATTTTTGAAGCAGCCCACTCCCTAGCTGCTTCACTTTCTCCAGAAAGGAAGGGAAAGTGAACTCCTATCCCTGTTCCATTTGTTCGTGTTTATTACATACTCTCCTCACAGGGTTAAAAGGAGCAAGAATTCCAGGAAACCATCAGGAGAAGCTAATGGAACATGTTCTTTAAAGATAAAAGCACAATATCTCTTCAACCATCTCATCACCACCCCCCTTGCCTATGTAACTGTTACTTATCAAGAAATTTCTTGCCAAGAGTCATCTGTATAATTTCCTTTCCGCATCAGCCTAAAATCAAGGTACATGATTAAAGGGACCAGTATTAACTAGTCAGAGATCAGACTGACATGAAGACTTTGTAGAAAGGGTCTTGGGGCAATGGGATTAAAAACAAAACAGTAAAAATGGAATTCCAGCTCAGAGCCCACATTCTCCATTCCCTGCTAAGATGCTTGGGGGATTGCACCCATCAGGAACAAATGCCACCCCCTCCACCACACTCTTTCCCCCTCCCTACCAAAACAGCCTCCAGACTCCTTACCTTAGAGAGTTTGATGAGGCTGGATATGTGCTCAATCTAAAAAGAAAGGTAGAGAGACACCAATACTGAAGGTTTTACTTTTGTCTCTAATATGAGGGGCGAGGGGATGGGGAGGGATGATGATTGCTCTTCCCCTTCAAAATCCAGCTGAATAACTCTATAGGGCCAGATTCTTCTTGGCCATTCTTAGGACTCTTTCACTTTATCCATTAGCTTGTCCTTCATCACCACAGATAATAAACACTCTTGTCCCACACACCCAATAGAGAACACATTTACCATATGAGCAGTGAGTACAAAAGCAAGGAAGAGACTACATTCAGAACACAATCAGGGGGCAATTTCACAAGCTGCTGTCCTACAGCATCCCTTTCTCCCAAACTCTTTTTCCCTGTCAAGAGAAGCACAAGCTCTTGGTGACCTCTTGCTCACCAGGCACAACCTTGTAAGTGAGTTCCTATTTTGGACAGTTGTGGGAAAGGAAAAGGCTACAGTGAAGATATCTAGCCAGAACTTCCTCTCCCCTCAGAGAAGGTCTATAGGGTTCCGAAAAGGGTTAGTACTAGTATTTGGGGAAAATAATCAATGACTCGGATTACATTCTGTTCCAGTAAGTTATCATACAACTTGGCCAAGTGTGTGCTGATGATTGGGTTGTCCCGGACCTTTGCCCAGTAATCTGTGAGAGCCTGCCAAAACAATTGGTTGCAGAGAATGGTGTAAAGAAGCACTTTAAAGTCACACTACTCCTGACTTCCTAAATAGGCAGCTGGCCCTTGTAACTACATGGTTCACTAAAGTGGGGGCTTTGGGGAGATGAAAGAAAACACATGACAAAAGGCAGAAGAAAAGGAACACCAAAAACTAAAAGATGGAGTTGCCTTAGGCACCAACTCTTCTTCCAAAGCCTAACTTCAAAAGCTCAAACCATTTGAGCTTTTCAAAAGCTTGCAAGTCAAATTAACTAACTACACAACCATTTCTCAATGTGTATTCCACAGAATAAATAGGATCTCCATGGGAAAAAAAATAAATAAAAAAGAAAAGAATTCTAAGGTTAAATAATGAGAAATGCAGAATTCCACAGCTAGCTCTTAAGTTTTACAAGAACATCAGCATGGTATGTATCTGCAGTTATAAGAAAAAACACCTTTCTAACTTTGTTAAGCCCTACTATTTCCCAAATATATGACCACAGAACACTTTTCCCAAGGAATCTCTATTAATAGAAATGTTCCATCAACCATACTTTGGTATAGAATGATCACGATTCATATATGTCAATTATTTACCTTTAGTAAATGGTCTGATTATTCTAGTCTCATGTCAGCTATGCTAAAAGGTATAAAGGGAAGCATGCAAATTATGCCAAGTAAAGAGCAATAAGAATTGGCAAGAAGCCTCAGGGAGATGATGAATCTAGGGGAACATCTGAGCCTCATGGTCTATTCTCTGTCCATGCAAAATTGTTCTTCCTGGATCTAGGCTTTGTTTTTATTAAGTTGGTTATTATACTCAGACTATGAGGAGAAAGGTTCGTAACAGAATATACAAGTCTCACACACTGAGACAAATTTTTCTACCTTTTCAAAACTTTCCAAACAATGAATAAAAGGCAAAGAAAGTCGACAATATCATTCTGAGAAAGTTTCTTTCTGCCCATATGTACACATCAAGACTTCAAAGAGAATAAACAGCCCTGGCATTTCTGGAACTGAAGGAATACCCAAGAGTGTTGTCCTGTGGAATAAACACCAGGTCTGGTGTCAAACCCTGATACCTATTAGCTCAGTGGCTTTGGGCATCCTCTCTGAATCCCAGTTCCCTCAAATGTAAAATGCAGATAAAAGGTTTGTTGTGAAAAATCAAAGTGAATAAAAAAAAAAAAAAAAAAAAGGATGACTACTTTTTATAAACTGAAAAGTACTTATATATATTAGTTATAATTTACTAATATATGCATACACACTGAAGTATTACAACTCAACATATCAGTTTCCTTGTATAAAAATGTTTAATTGTTGCTTGTGATACTAAACAATCACTGTGTAAGATGTAACCATTGGAGAAAACTGGGTAAAATGTACATGGGATCACTCTGTACCATCTTTGTAACTTCTTATGAAACTATATTTCAAAATAAAAGGATTTTTTTTTGTAAAGTGGAAAAAAATACATTAGAGGCACATAACAGCAGATTTGAATTGCTCAAAGACAGAATTACTAATTTTGAGGACAGAACATCCAAACTGGAAGAGAAAGTAGAAAGGAAAGAGAAAACAATGGAAAAACTGGAACAGGGTTAAGGGAATTGAATGACAATGCAAAACACACAAACATAGATATTATCAGTGTCCCAGAAGGAGAAGAAATGGAAAAAGGGCAAACGAATATTTTAAGAAATAATGACTGAAAACTTCCCAACCCTTATGAAAGACATAATTGTCAATATCCAAGAAGGACAACATACCACAAACATAATAAATCCGAATAGACCTAGTCCGAGACACCTCTTATTTAGAATGACAAGTATGAGAGATAGAGAGATTCTGAAAGGAACAAGAGAAAAGCATAGCATCACATATAAGGGAACCTCAATAAGATTAAGTGTCAATCTCTTATCAGAAACCATGGGGGTGAGAAGAAAGTGTTATGATGTATTTAGGGTACTGAATAGAAAAACTGCCAGCCAGCAAAACTGTTCTTCAAAAATGAGGGTGAGTTTAAGGTCATCACAGAAAAACAAAAATTGATAGAATATGTTACCAAAAGACCAGACTTATAAGAGATACTAATGGGAGTGCTGCAGCCTGAAAGGAAAAAAACAAGGGTGAGAGACTTGGAAAAGAGTGTAGAAATGAAGATTATTAGGAAGGGTAAATTAAGGGGTAATAAAAAAGACAATAGTAAAATATGACAATGGAAAGCCAAAGGATAAAATGGATGAAATAAGTAATGCCTTTGTAGTTATAACATTGAATGTTATTGGCTTGAACTCCCCAATCAAAAGACATAAACTGATAAAATGGATAAAAAAATATGAGCCATCTATATGCTGTCTACAAGAGACTCACTTCAGACATAAGGACACAACCAGGTTGAAAGTGAAAGCCTGGAAAAAGATATTCCATGCAAATAGTAACCAAAAAGAGCTGGAGTAGCAATATTAATATCAGACAAGATAGATTTTAAATGTGAAACTGTTACAGGCGATGAAGAAGGTCATTGTATATTAATAAAAGGGGTAATTGACGAAGAAGAGATAACTATACTAAATATTTATGCACCTAACTTGGGTGCCCCAAGAGACATGAGACACACACTAGCAAGACTGAAGGGAGCAATAGATGTCTCTACAATAAGAGTTGGAGACTTCAATACACCACTCTTAGTATTGGATAGAACATCTGGATAGAACACAAATAAAGAAATAGAGAACTTGAATAATATGATAAGTGAATTAGACCTAACAGACATTTATAGAGCATTACACCCCCAAACAGCAGGATATACATTCTTTTCAAGTGCTCATAGAAACTTCTCCAGGATAGACTGTACATTGGGTCAAAACACAGGTCTTAATACATTTAAAAAAGATTGAAATTATACAAAACACTTTCTCTGATCTTAATGGAATCAAGTTGGAAATCAATAATGGGCAGAAAAAGGGAAAAGTCATAAATATATGGAGATTAAACAACACGCTCTTAAATAATCAGCGGGTCAAAGAAGAAATTGTAAGAGAATTCAGTAAATATCTTGAGATGAATGAAATGAGAACACAACGTATCTATTTTGGGTAATCTAAGCACCTCTTAAAATATATGTATATATATATATATAAATAACATTTTTGTAAGCAAATACATATATATGCATATATATTTATATATCATTTTGCAAATGTTTGTATGTATTGTGAGAATTTTGATTTTTACCCACAATAAAAATAAATTAAAAACAAAACAAAACAACAACAACAACAAAAACCTATGGGACACCACAAAGGCAGTGCTGAGAAGAAAATTCATACCCTTCAATGATTACATTGAAAAAGAAGAAAGAGCTAAAATTGAACTAGAAAAAAGGACATCAAACGAATCCCAAACCAAGCCAAATGAAAGAAATAAAGATCAGAGAAGAAATAAATGAAATTGAGAACAAAAAAACAAAAGTTGATTCTTGGAGAAGATCAACCAAATCTACAAACCCTTAGCTAGACTGACAAGGAAAAAAGAAGAGCAAGGGCAAATAAAATCAGAAATGAGAAGGGGGTACATTACCACTGACCCTGAAGAAATAAGAGAGATCATAAGAGGATACTATGAACAACAGTATGCCAAAAAAAATAGACAATGTAGACAAGATAGACAAATTCCTAGAAACACATGAACCACCTACACTGACCCTAGAAGAAATAGAAGACCTCAACAAACCTATCACAAGTAAAGAGATTGAAGCTGTCATCAAAAACCTCCTAAAGATGAAAAGCCCAGGAGCAGGTGCCTTCACAGGTGAATTCTACCAATCATTCAAAGATGATCTAATAACAATTTTTCTCTAGGTCTTCCAAAAAATCAAAAAGGAAAGAACTGCCAAACTTATTGTATGAAGCTGACATCAACCTAAACCAAATACCAGATGAAGATACTATGAAAAAAAATTACAGACCAATGTCTCATGAATATAGATGCAAAAATCCTCGACAAAATATTTGCAAACTGAATCCAAAAGCACATTAAAATAATTATACACCACAATCTACCAGGTTTTTTTATGCCAGGTATCAAAACATATGGTTGAACACAGGAACATCAATCAGTATAATAAACCACATTAATAAACTGAAAATGAAAAATCACATGGTTCTCTCTATTGATGTAGAAAAGGCATTTGACGAAATACAGCACCCTTTCTTGATAAAAATACTACAAAAAACAGGAGTAGAAAGAAGCTTTCTCAATATGGTAAAGTGTATATATGAAAAACATACAGCTAGCATTGTACTCAATGGTGAAAGACTGAAAGGTTTCCTGCTGAGATCAGGAACAAGACAAGGTTTGCTTATTATTATTTAATATTGTGCTAGAAGTTCTAGCTAGAGCAATTAGGCTAGATAAAGAAATAAAAAGCACCCAAATAGGAAAGGATGAAGTAAAAATTTTTTTTGCTATTTGCTGATGATACGATCCTATATCTAGATAATCCTGAAAAACTCACAACAAACCTACTAGCACTAATAGACGAGTTCAGAAAAGTGGCAGGATACAAAATTAGTTCGCAAAAATCAGTAGTGTTTCTATATTCTACTGATGAGCAATCTGAGGAGGAAATCAGAAAAAAATCCATTTGTAATGATGACTAAAAGAATAAAATATAGGAATAAACTTAACCAAGGACATAAAGACTTGTATTCAGAAAACTACAAAACATTGCTAAAAGAAGCCGAAGAAGACTTAAATAAATGGAAGGACATTCCTTGTTAATGGACTGGAAGACTAAATATCATTAAGATGTCATTTCTACCCAAACTGATTTACAGATTCAATGCATTCCAATAAAAATCCCAACAGCATTTTTTGCAGAAATGGAAAAGCCAATTATAAAATTTATTTGGTAGGATAAGGGGCCCCAAATAGTCAAAAATGTCTTTAAAAAGTACAAAGTTGGAGGACTTTCATTTCCTGATAGTAAAGCATAATACTTAGTTACAGTGGTAAAAACAGCATGGTACTGGCATAAAGACAGACAGATTGACCAATGGAACCAAATCTAGAACTCAGAAATGGGCCCTCACATCTACAGTCAAGTGATTTTTGACAAGGCTGTCAAGCCTTCCCAGCTGGACCATTAAGTCTATTCAACAAATGGTGCTGAGAGAACTGGATCCAAATCCAAAAGAAAGTAAAAGTTCCCCTATCTCACACCTCATACAAAAATTAACACAAAATGGCTCAAAGACCTAAATATGAAAGCAACAACCATAAAACTCCTAGAAGGAAACATAGGAAAACATATTTAAGATCTTGTGGTAAGTGGTAGTTTTTTCAGCTTTACACCCAAAGCATGAGCAATGGAAGAAAAAATAGATAAATGGGACAACCTCAAAATTAAATGCTTTTGCACCTCGAAGGACTTTGTCAAAAGGGAGAAAAGGTAGCTGACTCAATGGGAGAAGATATTAAGCAATTATAGATCTGATAAGGGTTTAATATCCATGATATGTAAAGAGATACTACAACTCAACAATAAAAAGACAAATGACCCAATTAAAAAATGGGTAAAAGACTTGAATAGACATTTGTCCAATGAAGAAATACAAATGGCAAAAAAAAAAAAAACAAAAACAAAAACAAAAAACACACACACACATGAAAAAAATGTTTAACATTACTAGCTGTATTAGTCAGGGTTCTCTAGGAAAACAGAATCAACAGGAGGTATCTGTAAATAGTATGAGATTTTATAAGAGTCTTTCACATGACCATGAGGATGCACAAGTACAGGTTCTGCAGGCAGGCTGCAAACCAGAGACTCTGATGAAAGTCCAATGAAGGTCTTTGATGAATTTCCCGGAAAGACGAGCTGGGAAATTCTCTCTGAATCCTGAAATCACTTCCCACTTTTAAGGCATTCAACTGATTGGATAAAACATCACTCTTGCTGACGGCAATCTCCCTGGTTGATGTAGATGTAATCAGCCATCTATGCTGTAAACTTACTGATGACTAAAGCCCATAAATGCCCTTGTATTACAATTAGCCCAGTGCTTGTATGACCAAACAACTGGGCACAATTACCTGGCAGAGTTGACACATTAGACTAACTATCACAGTAGTGATTAGGGAAATGCAAATCAAAACTACAATGAGATATCATTTCATATCTACTACAATGGCCACTATTAAAAAGTTGGAAAACTGTAAGTGTTGGAGAGGATGTAGAGAGATAGGGAGGCTTGATCACTATTGGTGAGAATGTAGGCTATTTCAGCCACTGTCAAGAACTGTTTGGCAGTTCCTAAGGAAGTTAAATATAGAGTTGCCATGTGATCTGGCAATACCACTGCTAGGTATATACCCAGAAGAACAGAAGGCAGTGACAGGTACACTATTAAAAAGTTGGAAAACTGTAAGTGTTGGAGAGGATGTAGAGAGATAAGAACGCTTGATCAGTATTGGTGAGAATGTAGACTATTTCAGCCACTGTAAAGAACTGTTTGGCAGTTCCTAAGGAAGTTGAATATGAGTTGCCATGTGATCTGGCAATACCACTGCTAGGTATATACCCAGAAGAACAGAGGGCAGTGACAGGTACAGACATCTGCACACCGATGTTCATAACAACATTATTCACCATTGCCAAAAGTTGGAAACAACCCAGGTGTCCATCCATTGATGAATGGATAAACAAATTATACACATGATGGAATATTATGGAGCTGTAGGAAGAAATGAAGTCGTGAAGCATATGGCAACATGGATGAAGTTGGAGGACATTATGTTGAGTGAAGCAAGCCAGACACAAAAGGACAGATAGTATATGATTTAGTTATTATGAACTAAATATATTTTGTAAACTGTGGAGTTAATAACTAGAATATAGGTCACCAGAAAAAAGGAGGGTAGAGAAAGGAAAGCTGAGGGTTAATCTGTACAGAATTGTTTAAAAGGTTGTTTGTAAATCCTTGGAAATGAATAGAAATGGTGAAAGCACATCATAGTGTTTGTTATTAGCAGTGCTATTATATGGGTATGACAGTGGTTGAAAGGAAGCCTGACATGTATATTACTAGAAGGAAAGCTGAAAATGTAACATAGGACTGTATAACATAGTGAAAACTCATGTGAAATATAAATATGGGGAATGTTGCATATATAAGATTATTTTTACAAAATATAAATATAAATAAACTAGAGAGACAGAAACAGAATAGCAGTTATGTACAGCAGGGGAAGCATAGAGATTGAGAGGTAATGAGTTTTTTTGTTTGTTTTCTGGTTTTTAAAATTATTAATATTGGAATAATGAAAATGCTCTAATGATTGAAGTGATGAATGCACAACAATGTGATTATATCAAATACCATTGATTGTACACTTTGGATGGATTTATATTTTATTAATATGTATTAATAAAATTGATTTGTTAAAACAAAAAAGGTAAATCCCTAAAATATAAAGAACAATTACAATTCACTAAACAAACAATCAAATCTGAACACTAGAAAATGGGCAAAGAACAGAAACAGGAGAATTCATACACACACAAATACAGATGGCCAATAAAGAGAGGATTAGATATTTACCTTGACAAATAAATGAAAGTGAAACATAATGGAATATAGTTTTTCACATTTCTGATTGGCAAAGACAAAAAAAGGGTTGGGCAAAAGCAGTGAAGGTGAAGGTATAGGAACAGAACACTTACGCTATTGATAACGTGGTAAACTGGTACGGGAGTTTGGTAATATGATTCAAAATGAAAATGTAACTACGTAACAATAAAAAAGAATGAATTCCCGATCTAACAACACGAAAGAATCTGAGAAACACTGTATGATTCCATTTATATGAAGTTCTAGAATAGCCAAAACTAATCTACGTAGAAAAAAAAAAATCAGAAAAGTGGTTGCCTCTTGGAGCACGGGCACAGGAAATCAACTGGGAAGGTGTATGAGGGAAATTTCTGGGGTAATGGTGATGTTCTTTTTTTCACCTTAAATTTTTGTTTTGTTTGAAATGATTTGACTCTTACAAAATAATATTACAAAATATTACTGCAAAATAATACAGAAACAATACCTAGAACTCCAGCATACTCCCCACATCCAGATCCCCAAATTTATCAACTCTTAGCATTTGTGACCTTTGATCTATATATCTATCTAATCCAGTAAATATATATATGTCATCTGTTTTCTAAACGTTTGGGAGTAGGTTGCCTATATTATACTCCTATTAACGATAATGTTCTTGATAGACGTTTGGGTTACCAGAAGTATGCATTCGTCTACACCCAGTGAACGCACACTTAAGATTTGAGAATTTCGTTGTATATAAATTATATACATAAAGAAAAAACTGTAAACATTGAATTCTAACTAATGATTTGCTGCTCAAGTATTTAGGGGGAAGTTTATTGATTCTACAACTTACTTTGAAATGCATCCAGAAAAATAAGATGGATTGATGGATAGGTTCTTGATAAAGTATATGTAGTAGAATGATATGGGAGAATCTAGGTGGTGGTTATCTGATTGCGCAGTGTGAAATTCTTTCACATTGCTGTATGTTGGAAATTTTTCATAATAAATTATTGGAAAAAAGAAAAAAAATCTCACATTAGGAAGAATATGAAGGGTAAGAGTTTCTTATATACTCGAAACAAGTCTTACTTATCATCAGTTCCTGGTTTGCAGTAAATGATCAACAAGTATGTATAAAAATGGTTGGAAAAAACTTATGGAATTTTTTCCCACAGAATTTTGAGGATAGCCATTGAATATAAATGTAACAAATATAATTAAAATTTAGAAAATAAAAGGATTTTGTAATGGTCTATCATACTGGTTTGAAAAATCCACGTAAGGGAGAATAATAGCACCATTCATTGAGCTCATATTATGTTCCAGGGACTGATTTAAATGGTTTATAGGTACCATATAATTTAATTCCCCCAACAAATCTATGATGTCAGTACTATTTTGATCTCCATTTTATAAATGAGGAAAATAAGGTTTAGAAATCACACAGTAAGAACACTGCTGTTGGATTATTAAGAGCCTACACTCTTAACCACTGATTTCACCAAGGAAGAAAAAATGTTTTAAGAATAGATTTAGTTCAGTTTTTTTTTCACCTAGCACGGCACATGGCAGGTATTTAATAAATGTTGGATAAAGTGAACTGAAGTTTTAAGTTGTGTTTTATTAAGGATTGGGTGCATGGAAATGCTGAATAGCACAAGGGAGTCTTCGGAGGATAAAGCAGATGATGCTAGAGAATGAAAGGAAACATCAGAACCAAGAAGTCTCATGAAGTGAAAAATAAGCTATGCACAAGCATGGATAGAAAGGTAACTTTATGTAAAAAGAGAAATGCTTTCGCAGCTATTGCTGTGTTTCATCAGATCTTGAATTTCAGAAATATGTGCAAGATAGTTAAGATTATAATAGCCATGAAATCCATGGAAAGGTCCATTATTCCTGAAGTTCATGTATTTTGCAATTGTCCATTTCAAAGAATTTCAAATATGTACCATATTGTTAATATTTTATAACCATAAAAATTTCAGGAATAACTTATTAATACAAAGCAGGTGATGAGTGAATAACTTTTTGTGTGGGGAGAAGGTATGTGGAGAGTCATATTGAATTATTAAATGCCAAAGTATCATTTTGTGTTTTTTTTTTATTAGAGAAGTTGTGGGTTAACAGATAAAATTGTTTCATACAAATTATGAAAAACTGCCTTAATATGAGGACAGCTTAAAATATATGGATAACTGTTGACTTTATATTTCCAATATAGAAACATGTTTATTTAACATCTGCTGTGCATCTATTATGTGCCAGATAGTGCACCAAGCTCCAGGATGTCTTCATATTTTTTCAATGAAAAAAAAAAAAAAAAACAACATTAAAAATCTACTGATTAGAGTGTTGAACTTCTTGTCTATCAGATCCTAGAAACAAAGTCATTATTTTTTTCTAATTGGAAAAGTTTATCTACTTCTTTTAAATGAATATAAATTTCTGTCAAATATTTTCTGAATGTTAGATGAATGTGTGCAAACCAAACCCATTATTTACTATGTTTATCATTCTCTTTCAGAGGCTGGATAAAAAATATAATACAGGTTACAAAATATAAATATTTTACATTTTCCTCTTTGGAAAAAAATGATAGTATCCCTTTATACCTTAGTACAAATTCAAAGATAGCCGTTTTATTAGGTTATACTCTCTTAATCAAAGGACCTAACTCATAGACCGAATTAAAACTTTGATGAGAATCATGCAAAGATAAACTTACCTAGGGAACATAAGCAGATTTTCCCCTGATAAATGACTTTTTCGATCACTGCTACCCCAGCAGAGGCAAAGAGCCCAAGGATAACATTAATGTAATTCATTATTTTGGAAAAGCTCTTAATTAGCACATGATCTTAGACACCTCCCCTGCACACTCCTTAATTTACATTCTCTAACTCTTTAATGGCATCATTGGCTTTCTAGTTTTCCAACATGGAAATCTCAGGCTTTTCTCTATTCCTCTGCCTCGCTCTCTCCACAGCCAATCAAATATGAAATTTTATCCATTCAGTTTCTGAAAACTATGAATTCATTTCTTCCTCCACTTCTTCCTTGATTTTGAATGCCCCCTTGTAACCTGGACTACGGCAGTCATCAGTAACACATCTCCCTACCTGGGACCACTCCGCCCCCTCCACTGAGTCCTCTCTGCACCCAACTTATAAAGCCTGACCATCCTTTTAATGTAATTCACGTGGAGGGACTTTTGGTTTCTGCAACGGTCTTTTCAGATCCAGGCATTAATAACAGAAACAAGATCTGATTCACTAAGCATTTTTACTACAAATTTCTTCCCAGTGTTTGCTTATTTAATATTTAGAATTGTTCCGATTATAGTTTTAGCTTTTTGAAGAAATAAATATTTACATATCATATATATGTTATATATAGATGCATGTATGTATGTCTATACATTCTCCCTTTTTTTTTTTATTATGGGTAAAAATAAAAATTCTCACAATACATACAAACATTTGCAAAATGATATATAAATATATATGCATATATGTGTATTTGCTTACAAAAATGTTGTTTATATATATACACATATATTTTAAGAGGTGCTTAGATTACCCAAAATATTACACGGAACCCACTGGGATTCCCATGTTGCCCACCTCCCACACCTCCCATCACATCCCACACAAACATCTCCCACAGTGTGGCCCACCACCCTCAATGAACTTACACATCCTGGAGCCTTGCCACCAACCATAGACCACAGTTCACACTGTAGACCACACTCTCTCCCACTCAGTTCTGAGTGGTGTGTGCTGATTTAAAATGGCCTACATCCGTTGCCACAACAGTACTCAGGACAACCTCCAACTCCCAAAGAAGCCACTGTATTTCAACTGCTCGTCCCCTCCCTACCCCAAAAGTGTCAAGTGGCCACTGGCATCACCTCATTGTTATAATTTCTTGCATTGCTAGAATCACCATATGTGAACAAGAGAATACCATCAAGTCCACTCTAGTCCATAGTTCTTCCCCCAGTCCTGAAGGGACTGGGATGGTGATGTCCACTCCAACTCCAAGTGAGAGAGGGCTTATATCCCATGGATAAGGTGGGTGGGATGATCCTGCCTGTAGATGCAGGCCCTCTCCATTCCCTGGGATGGCCATTTCCCATCGTTGTCTCCTCACCAGGTGACTTGGATGAGTCCATTGAGCTGTAGGGTAGGAGTTGCAGCTCCACCTAGATTTCATGCACACCTGGCACATAGGTAGGCGGGAGGCTCCAGTCTCTGGAAGTATACCTAAAAACTCCAGCATCACATATGGGTTTGAATAGAAGGGACTGGTGAACCATGTGCAGGGAGGACTTATTTGAGTCTAATTCTGTCACTCTCAGGAGCACAGATTCCAAAATAGAACCCACTGATAAGGCATCAGTCTCTGGGGCTATCCCCCCTTATATAGGACCAGGGTGTCTCCGGAGCCCTCAGGAACCCCACTGAGTGGGGTGATAGGCACTTAGATGTTCTATGAGCTCCTACTGAGGTGTGCGTTAAGAGTTACCTCTGGGATGACCTCCCGACTCTCTTTGAAGTCTCTCAGCCACTTGAATTCATTTGTCTTTACCATTTCCCCCTTTTATTCAAGGTCTTTTTCCAGTTGTGTTGCCAGTTGGCACTTGGGAAAAGTTTTCAATTAGCAATAATCGTGCCTCGGATAAACCTCATTGGCTACGATACTGCCACTGTGCAAAGCTGCCAGTTGGCACTTGGTATTAATCCCTCATTGCCAGGGAGGCTCATCCCCGGGAGTCATGTCCCATGTTGGGGGGAAGGTAATGCAATCATATGCTGAGTTTGGCTTAGAGAGAGGCCACATTTGAACAACAAGGAGGCTCTCAGGTGGCAACCCTTAGGCACCCCACAACTGCAGGCTAAGTCTCATTTACAAGAGCAAAGACTCACAAGGGTAGTCATCAATAAAAAAAAAAAAAAAAATCAGTGGGTCATCCTATTTTGACAGGCACTGTCCCTACACTCAGAGGACTATTGTTGCTCCCTTGGAGATTGTGACAGAGCTCTCCAGGCTAGGAATTCAGATTCCCTCATTTATTGTGTGATTATCCACCCATCGTGACCATGCCCCATCCCCCGATCCTTTGAACGATTTTGTATATCTTTCATGTATATTCGGATGAACCAATCCCCACGAAACCCCCTCCAATAATCCTCCGCAGTACCCATTGTAACCCTTCTGTGATCCAAATCCTCCATGAACATTTAGTCCATAAAATAATCAAATACACTTACTAGGAAAAAGAAACAAGTGTGATAAGCGTACATGCAAGAGACAAACATAAGGAAACTCAGGGGAAAAAAAAAAAAGAGAGAGAAGAAAAAAAACAAATAATCAAACAAAGAACAAAACAAAATAAAATATAATTAGTGGATTGGGACATTCAAAAAATGGGCAAAAAAGCAAGGAAATGCCTTTAAAATATATATATATATATTCATTTTTTTTCCTTTCTCTTTTCTTTTTTCCCTTTTCCCTTGTTTTAAACAAACTTGGTAGCATGCTTTAAACCTTAGTAGTGATCTAAAGATGGTCATATTATTCGGTTGCAAAAAACGTGGCTTAAATACCCTAGTTTATAATTCAGCAAAGGGCTTGGAGGAGGCACAGTAGGAATGATGAATGGTAAGGATGCAATTATTACTCAAGTCTCATTTGTGACAGTTGACTTCCGTGATATTTATCTTACATTTTTCTTTTTGCCTGTGTGTGTGAGTGTAATACACTTTATATATTAGCATTGGTCCATCTATTATTATATTGGCAGCAGGAGATTTTCATTGATTAGTTTCTCTCTATTTGCTTTTTCTTTCTCTAAACCTTCATGCTGTAATGCAGAAGATTTATTTTCAATGATTTATTAAAATGTAATTCTAAGGTGACTCCTTATCAAGGAAGTAATCTGCAGACTATCTTTGTTTAAACTTGCAACCTGCTTTGTCAAGGAAAACTGCCTATGAAATTTTCATTATAATAGACAGCTTTTCATAATGAATGAAAAACAGCTATTATGATTGAAAACAAATTGCTCTGAAACATATTCTTTGAAACAATGTGCTGCTTAATTGTATTTTGGAGGAGGGGGGAGGCAAAGGCAATTTTATTTAATTGGTTACATTTTTCAGTTCTATAAATTAATTTGCACTACCCAATATCACTTAATTTTTCCCTAGGAAAGCTTTTGCTTGCCCTAGCAATATTATAACTGCTAATTCAATTACACTGAAATTGTTTAATAGAAAATATAATTGCTTATTCATACAGAATACCCATTAAAGAAGTGCAAAAGCATGAACCCGAGGGTTACTGCATATTAATACTTTGGGAATAAAGATGGGAATGTTGTGCAGAGAAGGTGCTGGCTGATCTTTAATTGTACATCACCTGCCTCCAAAATAATATGAATGGACCCAAACTAAATGACCACTCATTACAAGTTTCAATTTAGGAGCTTGGCTGGGGTCAGCAGATTGCTTATGCTGATCACAATGATTTGAAGTTGTGATTACCATAAGCAATTTAAATTTTATTGATCTCCCCTTCTGAAAGTTGTAATTGAGCATAGATGTTGGACCCAGAGCTCTCCAAACTAAATTGTACTCTGAAGCCCTTGCTAGATTCCTGCGAGAATCAATAAGCAGTCAGTCACATTAACAATGAAATAGGTCCATTAACATACGATGCTATTGGTGAAACTTTATTTAGGAAGGGTGTTAGTTCACTTCATTGTTTTATCAATGAATCTTGGCTGTACAAGGAAAAGTATTGCTTTAATATGTGTAATAAGCTTGTATGAAAATGAAATTATGTATTATAAATATATGGAAGAGAGCTAGGTAGGCAGTTGAGTCTGTACATGAGAGTCATTGTGATTCATACCATCATTTTCCTGTAAACAGAGGTTTCATATGACTGGAATTGCAGCTTGCCTGCTGCAGTGCTTTGCAGTAATTCGGAATTTTTATTTCTCTTTATTAGATACAAGGTTTCCCTCCATCAAGGTTAAGTATATCTTGAAGCCTCCATGTTCAGTGGTAAGTAGTGGCTTGTTAGGGAAGCTGTATGACCTATCCTGCCGAGTCTGAGAAAGCTGGGAATTCTCACAGAAATCTAAATGGTTCCAAGCAATTTGGGAGGGTATTTTATACCCAGAGCACTACTGAGATTTGTTAACCATTCCGGCCCACCCATTATTATCAAATTATGAACTGATCGAAACTCTAAGATTCTATTAAGACTTTATAACAAACAGGATTTTGGTGATAAGGTTTGTCATTTTTAAGGATGATAAAGCAACGATTCTAAGTGTTTATTTTTTCTAAAATTAATCTCAACTTTTCTTAAATTATTTATCTCTTTCCTTTACGTCCCTCCTACTTCCTCATCAAATGATTGATAGTAAACCCTGGAGGGTTCCCATCCTTCTGGAAATTTTAAATCCCAAGAAGTGTGAGAATAATAATACCATCACCTAAGAAACCCTGCTAATCCCATGAGTTTGGGGTGTCTGATTATCTTTCCTGCATGGGGCCCTCTCATTTGGTACAATGTGGTAGAGGAGGAAGAAAATGACAATTAGTCCAATTTTTCATGGCTCTAATTAAGATAGAAGAACATGACTTCCCTCCTCCCTTTGGAGCACCTAAATTATGGATGATGGTCTTCCTTAACAAGGGATCCAGATCATATGCTGCAGTGCCTTATTATTTAAGAATTAATTTAACCATAGTACATCTTGCCAAGTTTTATTTTTGGAACTTCCTTGCTGAGTAACCCTGATTTGACTGGGTAAGCCATGGTTAAGAGGTGGGAACAAAGAGCAATCAAGAGCCAGGGAGTAAGAAAGAAAATCCCAGAGAAGAATATCCCAGAGAAGAAATCTGGAACCCAGCTCCTCAATAACATATTTTGCCCTTATGACTTTGATTATATAGATAAAGCTCAGCAGGGATTTTACTTCTACTATTGACTTGGATCATGTCTCTCCATATGGAAAAACCCAATATGGGGGTTTTGCTTGAACAGTCTAAGACAGAAAACATGATGAACATGGGGCCATGAAAGAGAAATATTTTATGAATCTAAATGCTAAGTTTTTTAACCACTTGTATTGTAGAAATAAAAGGCTAAATGGATTGGAAACATTATCTCTCTCAGCTCTATATTAGTATGTTAGGAGAGATATACAGAATAATGCTTTCTAGGATGAATAGGTGAAGTGGATGTTAAGCAAATTAACTAACAATGAAAGAAAATAGACATGATCAAGTAATGGAGAGAAACAAGGAAATAAAATGAGATTGCTTTGGGGCGGTCTGTAGCAAAACAGATCACAGGTTATTTCAGTATCCTGGAACATTGAAAAAGAGTGTCCAAGAATAAAAGTACCACAAAATCACTGACCTTGTCCAAATTCAGGCTTTCTAGGTAAATCATGGTATAAAACACATGTTGTTAATCCATGGGTACTCTGAACAATGAAGGGACTGAATTAATTATTTTTGGGCAGTCAGCTCACATGACTCTTCTAAATTACTAAAGTAGATCCTCTCCAAATATTTTCTCAGGTATATGATCAGAATGGTTTTCCAGGCATTTCTTATGCTAAAACTTCCCTGCCTAAGAAGATCTTTCATGCTCTCTTATGTTTTAAAGTATGTCAATTTATCATCCATTCAACATTTTACCTTGACACCAACAATACAAAAACCCTCTAGGACAAAGCGATTCTTTGTATAAGAAAGTCCTTTTCCATGCAAGCAGGAGGGAAATGAGAAGGAGTTTGGACCTAAGAGAAAAAAAAATCTACATTTTCCGTGGAAAATCATGTATTTCCAATCTTTAGCAAAAATAGAATATAAAAATAAGTCTCAATTATCTCATATGAATCATGGCAAAAGGACTGAAATCACCTGGTCCCAGAGCAGTTGCACAAAACAATTATTGTTTTGGGTGGATTTGACCTTAAAAGCACAATTGTTTCTTTTATCCTATGGAATTGCCAATCACCTTCTAATCTTAACCTGCTGTACCAAGAAGACTTCTTTGGCTGGCAGTGGTTATTTCTGATGATAAAATATACTGAATTCCAGATATACTTTGTGTCATGTCATCTGGGGACATATGATGAGCCTGCTTTCCCACGATCTCATCACACATAGATAAGCTGACTATAAGAACATAGATCTGCAAAACTGTAAAACCAAATCATCACCAGGAATTACACACTTTAAATTACTCTGCTCCCCAACTCACCATAGATGCTATTTTGTTATTAAAAATAAGTTTTCAGGAAATTGGGATACAGTATACATATATGTATTATAAATGAATTTTTTTTTTTTAAGATTTTATTTATTTATTCATTTATCCCCCCCTTGAAGGCTTGCCCTCACCAGGAGACCCCGGGAACCGGGCCCGAACCCGGGGCCTCCCATATGGTAAACGGGAGCCCTACTGATTGAGCCACAGCCGCTTCCCTATAAATGAATTTTTGTTTCCTAGATTTTCATGGCTTTCACAATCATTTTGCATCACTTTATTTTTTTAAGTTCCAAATAAACCTTTTTAAAAGAATAGGATGGCCATCCTGTCTTCATCTAACAAAGAATTTAGAACAGAAAGATAAGTTACATAAAGTCACAGTAAGTCCATAACAACCTTATAATCCATGTTCCATTATCCTTTCTATTATACAATTTACAGAGTACAGTTTTTGCTGTCTTGTATAATGCAGAACAGGTAAGTATACTAAAATTAAATAAAAAATTACACAGATGAATTATTTTATAAGTGATTATGAAACCCATGGAAGAAAAGTTTTATGTTACACTGCAAAAAAAAAAAAAAATGTGATTTTGAGGTCATTAAATATGAACCCCTTGAACAAAGAACTGCCTAGTACATTAAAGCAGAGGGTATTGTATGTATCAGGATGGGACAGAATTGAGAGGCTACAGAAATCTACAAGAATCCCAAATATCCATTTTTTTTCCTCTGAGTGGAAATCAGTAACAAAGATAAAACAAGATTTATAATTAACTCTATTTTTGTCTCTTAACATACCTTCTCTTTTGTGTCAGACAGTACAAAGCATGCCCATGCTGAAAATCTTGAGTATTAAATATTTTGATGTTCCCACCATTTTTCCCCTAAAGATTTCACATTTTGCACACTTTTTTAGCACTGTCAATGTCACTTTTTTTCTTCTGATAATCTTATGTCTAGGCAATGTGAAAAAGCCATCAAAAGACTGAGCCTGAGCCTTCATAGAGAGTGGCAAATGGCTTTGATGTACACCTATTTATGATATTAAAATGAAAGGACAGAAGGCACTTGTCTTCCAGAAATGGAAAGAAGACAGGCAGGCTTGCTGTGTGCAGGGGAAATGGTGGGGGTGCAGGGTGAGCATCAGGGGTTCAGGGGAGCAGCTCAGAGGCTCACAAAGGAGGGATTTCTGGGTACCAGAAAAGCAGCAGGGGTGCAGGGGGAGTGGCATTGGACACCCACAATGGAGGCCTTGATGAGCATAGGGAAAATGGCATAGGCAGCTTCTGAGGGATACCTTGTAGGGTGTGGGGAGAAGTGGCTTGTGAAAGAGGCCTTACAGGCACAGGCAGGTGTGGGCAGGTGCAGGGGAAAGGAAGATAGCAGTGCTTGAATTCTGGAAGCCAGGAGACCATGGTACAACATTCAGGAAAGAGCAGGACAGGGAGCCTGAAAGAGGCCATTGCAGAATAACTAGTTCTTTGGAGCTGGTCTGTGCCTACTTTGTTGGTCCCTGGTCTGGGTTTCATCAGTTAAACACAGGCAATTCTAAAGATTTAGAATAAGCTGAACAAGTTTCAAAGCAGAGCCTCAACACATAGCCAAAGAACAATAAAACCCTAGGCAAAAGAGAGAAACTGACCATCAGAATAAACTCATCAAGATAATCAGATGCATAGACACCAGTAAAAAATTACAAACCATTTTAAGAAACAGGAAGATATGGCCTAGTAAGGGAAAAAGTTAAGAAAACAGAGGAGATGCAGAATTTGGAACAATTAATCAAAGATGGGCATACAAATGCCCTAAATCAATTCAAGGAGATGAAGGAAGAGATAAAGGATATTAAGAAGACACTGGGCTAACAGTTATATTGTAATGTAATATTTTTGTAGCACAGGAAAAGAAGGTACTATATCAATGCTAACAGTGAAACAAAGAAGAACACTGGGTGAGTACACAGAAGAAATTGAAAGCATACATAGAAAAATAACAATTTATGGTAATGAAAGACAAAATAGAAGAGATTAAAAATACACTAGAATCACATAACAGGAGATTTGAGCAGGCAGAAGAAAGAATTAGTGAATTAGAAGATAGGACATCTGAAATCACACAGAACAGATAGAGGAAAAACAATTTTTTTTTTTTTTTTGCGGGAAGCACAAAACATATGCAATATGTCCCAGAGGAAGAAGAGAAGAAAAAAGGAGCAGAACTAGCGCTTGAGGAAATAAATGGCTGAAAATTCCCCAAATTTTATGAGGCATGGATTTACATATCCAGGAAATTCAGCATACTCCAAGCAGAATAAATCCTAACAGAACTACTCTGAGACACATACTAATCACACTGTCAAATGCCAAAGATAGGGAGAGAATCCTGAAAGCAGCAAGAGAAAAGAATCTATCACATTAAAGGAAGCTATATAAGATTAAGTGCTAATTTCTCATGAGGAACCATGAAGATGAGAAGGTAGTGGTATGGCATATTTAAGGTACTGAAAGAGAAAAACTGCCAGCCAAGAATTCTGTATCCACAAAAATTGTCCTTCAAAAATGAGGAAGAGATTAATATATTCACAGATAAACATAAACTGAGAGATTTCATCAATAAGAATCCTGCACTACAAGAAATAGTAAAGGGAACTTTGTAAGCTGAAAAGAAAAGAACAGGGGTGAGGTTTGGAGGAGAGTGTTGAAATGAACGTTATTAGTAAAGGTTACTAAAAGTGTAAAGGATAAATTGGTTGAAGTAAGTACTGACTTTAAAGAAATAACACTGAATATCAATGGATTAAACCCAGTTAAGAGACACAGATTGGCAGGATGGATAATAAAATATGATCCATCTATATACTGTTTAGAAGAGACCCACATTATACCCCAAGGACCCAAATAGGATGAAAGTAAAAAAATTGGAAATGCTATTCCATGCAAATAGTAACCAAAATAGAGCTGGGGTAGCTATACTAATATCAGACAAACTAGACTTTTTAAAATGCAAAACTGCTATAAGAGACCAAAAAAGGACACAATATATTAACAAAAGAGTGAATCTACCAAGAAGAAAGAACAATCAGAAATATATATGCACCTAATCAGCGTGACCCAAAATACATAAGGCATAGACTATCAAAACTGAGGGGAGAAATAGATATCTCTATATTAAGACACAACTCTCAGCAATAGACAGAACAACTAGACAGAGTATCAATAAGGAAACAGAGATTTTGCATAATATGATAAATGTACAAGAACTATCAGACATATACAGAACACTGTACCACAAAACAGCAGGATATACATTCTTCTTGAATGCTCATGTAGCATTCTTCAGGATAGATCACATGTTAGGTCATAGAATGAATCCCAATGAATTTAGAAAGAAATTATAAATCACTTTGTCCACAATGGAATGAATCTGGAAATTAATCAGTAGAGAACTGGAAAATTCACAAATATATGGAATTTAAATAACACACTCTTAAACAATCAGTGGGTCAAAGAAGAAATTATAAGAGAAATAAGTAAATATCTTGAGATGAATGACAATGAGAACACAACATATCAAAACTTATGGGGAAATCTAACATGGCAGAGTAGAGAGTGGCAGGGTGCCCTTGTACTCCAGAAGTGGCAGGAAGACAAGCATGCTTGCTTGCATGGGGGGAAGTAGCAGGCAAAGTGGTGTAGGAGGCCCATGTGGGCTGCCCTGATGAACGTGGTGGAAGTGATAGGGGAGTGATGTAAGAAGCCTGTGGTGGTGGCCTTGCCAGGCACAGGAGTAGGCGCAGTAAAGACTCAAGGGGGGCCTGCCAGGTACAGTGGGTGCAGTGCAGGAGGCCAGCAAGGAAAGCCCTGCTGGGAGATGGGGGAAGCAGCATAGACAGCCCATGAGGGAGGTCTTGCCAGGCATAGGCAAGCGCAGGTAGGCACAGAGGAAAGCCAAAGGGTGGTGCTTGGATTCCAGAGGCCAGGGGCTAGGGTACAATATCAAGGAAGCAGTAAGACAAGGAGATTGAGAGAGGTTGCCCCAGAGAAACTGGTTTTTGGAACTGATCTGCTCCCACATTGTGGGACCCTGGCCTAGTTTTGATCAGTTAAACATGGACAATTCAAAAGAATTAGAGTAAGCTGAAACAAATGTCAAAGAAGAGCCCTATCACAAAACCAACAGCAATAAAACCCTAGGCAAAGAAGAGAAACTGACCATCAGTAAGTACATCCTACATTTACAATAATAACACTGAAGGTTAAAGGATTAAATTCCCCAATTAAGAGACACAGATTGGCAAAATGGATAAAAAAATATGATCCATCTGTTTGCTATCTAAAAGAAACTCACCTTTGTATCAAGGACATATATAGGATGAAAATGAATGGTATCCATGCAAACAGTAGCCAAAATAGACCTGGGGAAGCTATACTACTATCGTACAAAATAGAATTTAAATGCAGAACTGTTATGAGACAAAGAAGGACACTATATAGTAATAAAAGGAGGAATCTACTAAAGAAGAAAGAACAATTAGAAATATGTATGCACCTAACCAGGGCACCCCAAAATACATGAGGCAAACAGTGACAAATCTGAGGAGAAAAATAGACAACTCTACAATAATAGTGGGGGACTTCAATACACTACTTTCAGCAATAAGGAGAGTATCTAGATAGAGGATTAATAAGGAGATAGAGATCTTGATTAATACAGTATATGAATCAGACCTAATAGACATATATAGAACATTGCACCCCAAAACAGCAGGATATACATTATTCTTGAGTGCTCATGGATTTTTCTTCAGAGTAGATAACATGTCAGGTCATAGAAAAAGTCTCAATGAATTTAGAAAGATTGAAATTATACAAAGTACATTCTCTGACCACAATGGAATGAATCTAGAAATCAATAAATGGCAGAGAACTGGAAAATATATAAGGAAATATATATGGAATATATATATGGAAGTTCAACAACATATTCCTAAATAATCAGTGGGACAAAGAAGAAATTGCAAGAGAAATTAGCAAATATCTTGAAGAGAATGAAAACAAGTAAAAAACATATCAAAACTTATGGGATGCAGTATAGGCAGTGCTGAGAGGGAAGTTTATAGCCCTATTTGGTACATTAAAGAAGAAGAAAGAGCTACAATCAAAGACATAACTACACTCCAGGAGGAACTATGAAAGAACAGCAAACTAATCTAAAAGCAAGAGGAGGGAGAGAAATAATAAAGAATAGAGCAGAAATAAATGAAATGGAGAATTTTTTTAAAAAGTAAAGAGAATTAACAAAACCAAAAGCTGGTTCTTTGAGAAGATCAATAAAATTGACAAACCCTTAGATAGACTAAGAAGAAAAAAGAGAGAAGCAGCAAATAAATAAAATCAGGAATGAGAGAGGGAACATCACCACTGACACCACAGAAATAAAAAGGCTCATAAGAGGATACTATGAACAACAGTATGACAACAGACTTGATAACATAGATGAAATGGACAAATTCCTAGAAACACACGAACAACCTATCCTGACTATGGAAGAAATAGAAGACCTCAACAACCCAATCACAATAGAAGAGATTGAATCCATCATCAAATCTTCCCAAAAAAGAAAAGTCTAAGACCAGTGACTTCACAGGTGAATTCAAGCAATCATTCCATAAAGAACCAATACCAATTCTGTTCAAACTCTTCCAAATACTGAAAGAAAGGAATTTTATATAACTCATTCTATGGAGCAAACCTCACCCTAACACCAAACCAGATAATGACACTACAAGAAAAGAAAATAACAGACAAATCTTACTAATGAATTTAGATGCAAAAAATCCTCTAACAAAATATTGACAAATTCAATACAACAACACATTAAATGAATTATACACCATTATCAAGTGAGTTTTATCCCAGATATGCAATGGTGGTTCAATGCAAGAAAATCAATTAATGTAATACACCAAAATAACAAATTGAAGGAGAAAAATCTCATGATCATCTCTATCAAAGCAGAGAAGGCATTAGACAAAATCCAGCATCCTTTCTTGATTAAAACAAAAACAAAAACACTTCAAAAGTTAGGAATAGAAGGAAACTTCCTCAACATGACAAAGGACATATATTAAAAACTCACAGGTAACATCATACTCAATGGTAAAAGTCTGAAAGCTTTTCCTGTAATAATATCTGGAACATTGCATGTATGCCCACTGTCACCACTCTTATTCAACATTGTGTTAGAAGATCCTGCTAGAGCAATTAGGCAAGAAAAAGAAATAAAAGGCATCCAAATTGGAAAGGAGGAAGTAAACTTTCACTATTTGCAGATGACATGATCCTATGTATAGAATGTCCTATAAATTTATGCAAAAGTACTACAGCTAATAAACAAGTTCAGCAAAATGGCAGGATATTAAGTCAACATGAAAAAATCAGGTTTTCTATATACTAGTAATGAGCAAACTGAGGAGGAAATCAATAAAAAAATTCCATGTATAATAGCAAATACATAAATATCTAGGAAAAAAATTAACTAAGGATGTAAAGGACTTGAACACAGAAAACTACACAGGATTGCTAAAATAAATCAAAGCAGATCTAAATAAATGGAAGGACATTCCGTGTTCATGGATTGGAAGACTAAATATTGTTAAAATGTGAATTCTACCCAAAGTGATTTACAGATTCAACATAATCCCAATAAAAATTCCAACTGTCTTTTTTTGCAGAAATGGAAAAGCCAATTATGAAATTTATTTGGAAGGGTAAGAGGCCTTAAATAGCCAAAAACATCTTGAGAAAGAAGAACAAAGTTGAAGGATTTATGCTACATGACTTTAAAGCATATTACAAAGCTACAGTGGTCAAAACAGCATGGTACCGACACAAGGACAGACTAATTTACTAATGGGATTGAATTGGGAGCTCAGAAATAGACCTGAACATATACAGCTAACTGGTATTTGATAAAACTGCTAAACCCACTCAACTGGTACAGAATAGTCTCTTCAACAAATGGTGCTGGGAAAACTGGATGGATATATAAATAGCTCTTACAACTCAATAATAAAAAGTCAAACACCCCAATTAAAAATTGAACAAAAGACTTGAACAGATATTTTCCCAAAGAAGACATCTAAATGGCTAAAAAGTACATTAAGATGCTCAACACCAATAGCTATTAGGGAAATTCAAATCAAAACTGCAAAACCACAATGGACTGTTATTTCATACCTACCAGGCTGGCCACTATTAAACATACAGAAAACTACAAGTGTTGGAAAAGATGTAGAGAAATAGGACACTCATTTACTCTGATGGGAATGTAAAATGGTGCAGCCACTGTGGAGAAGAGTAAGCAGTTCCTTATCTAGCTAAGTATAGAATTGCCATATAGTCCAACAATCCTGCTACTGAGAATCTACCAAGAAGAACTTAAAGCAAGGACACAATCAGATATAAGAGCACCAATGTTCATAGCAGCATTATTTACAATTGCCAAAAGATGGAAGCAACCCAAGTGGTAAATAAATTGTGGTATATATATATATACACCACTATTCAACTGTAAGAAGGAATGAAATATTGATGCATGCAACAACATGGATGAACCTTGAGGACCTTATGTTGTGTGAAATAAACTAGATTCAAAAGGACGAGTATTGTATGATCTCACTAATATGAACTATTTATAATAAGCAAACTCATAGATGTAGAATCCAGAAGAAAGTTTAACATGAGATAGAATGGGGGTAGAGAGTGGGAGGCTGATTCTTAATCTGTGCCAAATTTATAATTAGGTTGATTGTAATTGTTTGGAAATGGATAGAGGTGATGGTAGTACAATATTGTGAGTGTAATTAACAGCACTGAGGTATGGGTATGAACATAGTTGAAAGGGGAAGTTTTGGGTCATATATCTTACTAGATCAAAAGCAAAAGGATAAAACATGGGATTATATAACACCGTGAACCCTGTGGTGACTGACGATTGTGACTAATAATACAAGTATCAGAATGTTGTTTAAGGATCTGTAACAAAATACATCACTAGTACAAGGTGTTAATCATAGGGTGGTATATGGGGAAAAATGCATCTAAAGCAAATTTGAACTATAGGTAACACTAATATTTTAACATTCTCGTATCAGTTGTAATAAATACCACACCAACATTAAGTGTCAAAAATAGAGGGTAGGTATGAGAATGTTGCATTTTTTCTTTTTAGAAAAATGTTATATGTCACAGAAACAACCAAATTTCCTTGTAAGTTATGCTATTTTACTCTGAGTCTTCTTTAAAAGTACATGCATCCAACTGCAGTTCAAAGCCTCATCTTCAGGAAATGAAGGAAGAGGAGGAAGGGGGCGGAGGAGGAGGGGGAAGGGGAGGTCATCAGTTGTTTTGACAGGGTCTTTTGAGCAACTTGAACATTATATAGCTACATACTTCTAGAATGTGTACCTCTACCCCCATTCTATCTCCTGGTAACCTTTCTTCTAGATTCTACCTCTATGAGCTTGCTTAATATAGAAAACATACCTATAGAAACATACCTTGGTTCCATATGTATGTTTTCTGGATAGATAAAGGTCCTCGTAGTAGGTAACAAAATATTAAACTTCCCTCCTGGGGAAGTCCTACTACTTTCTTAAATAAGATGGCCAAAAGTTCTAGAATTTATAAGGCTTGCCTAATAAAAGAAAACAAGCTAATAAGCCAAGGCCTTGATTTTAATGCTTGTACTTATGAATCTTATTCCTGTAAATAATGAAGCTAAGCCTAATTATAACTAATGCCTAAGAGTTGCCTCCTGAAAACCTCCTCATTACTCAAATGTGGCCTCTCTCTAAGCTAAACTCTACAAATCAACTCACTACCTTCCCCTTGGTGTGGGATATGACTCCCAGGTATGAACCTCCCTGGCACTGAGGGATTATTATCAAGTGTTAATCAATGATGCCTTTGGAGAAAGACCTTGACCCAAAGGGGAAAATATTAAATAAAATAAAGTTATCATGGCTAAGAGATTTCAAAGTGAGTCAGGAGGTTCTTCTATAGGTTACACTTTATGCAGGTCTCAGCCAGACTTCACAAACTGCCACAGTAAACAAAGCCACACACTAAAGTGCTTCTGAGGGCCCTAGGGATTGTGGACACCATAGGCAAGCCACACAGTGGGCTTTTTCTGGGAATATATGAAAGGCTATTTCCCCAATGTAACATAGTTATGCTCATTATAAACCCCATAATCATGATTCTTCTACTTTTATTTGAATCCATAATTTTCATTTTACCTTTTAAGTATATTTCTCAGAAACTTAAGGACTTTAGATTGTTCCTATGCTGGTTGAGTCCTGAAACCCAGCAGATATGTGGCCAACTGCTACCCTCTAGTTCTTCTGACTTGCCCTGGACAACTAACAAAATGATGATGATGAGGAACCAGTCCCATCCCAGAAGCAAGGAATATCTTCAACTGCAAGCAAACCAGTTCCATTCCTCTGCCCCATAATATCTATGTCCCTTCTCACCCTGAAGCAGAAAGAGTGGACATTGTCCCAAATACCTCAAGATTGAGGAATGAATAAAGATACATAACCACAGATTAAGGCAGGTTTATTTTTATTGTAGTTATCTTGTGTTAACTGAGTAACTTGTAACACTGATATAAAAAATTAATTTTTAAAAATCCTATTATGAAAAACTATATGTAATTATAAAATGATGTGTTTTTCTAATTGCATGGCACCAATAAAAAGTTTAAAACGCCCCAAATTAAAATAAAATACATTTAAAAGGCAAGAAATATCATAGAGAGGGTTCTTTTATTTTTTTAAAATTTGGTTGTCATATGAATTGAAATACATGTCTAAGAGCAAAGGCAATAACAATCTGTGTATAGTATGATTATCATCAGAAGGCAAGGGAAACACCCAACTTCTAGTCCATGTAAAAGTTGCATCATGTGAAAGGAAAGACAGTGCCCGCTGGCAGTTTTTAAGGCAAAAATGCATAATATAGCTCAGACAACTTTTGAGAACTTATTGAAGTTTTCAGGCAAAAATATTTTCCTCCACACTACAGTAGCATTTTCTGGTTTAGAACAGCTGATCTGTTTTGCATTGGGTTGGGTGAACCATCTCAGACAATGAGTAGATTTAATATGTATATTTAATATTTTTCTTCAAAAATGGAACTATGATTCATATTATACCAATATATTCTGAATAAAATAAGAAGTCAAATTGCAGTCTTCCTCCACCCCAGACTCTAAGAATTCTAACAGCCTGCAAGCTTAATATCGAGAGGATTAGGCTTATTTTTAATAGTCAAAAGTGTCACTTATTCCACTTAAAAATTTCTCAGCTCTCATTAATAATTTTATGTATCATATTCATTCACCTTAACTTCACCTTGAACATTTGATTTTGTCTTTTAAAATATTATTTTCACTTAATTATTCTTAACAAATGCTTTTATTGAGCATCCACCAGGAAAAATACCATTTTGTGTGCTCTGGAACCTTCTGCTTTCATTTATTAATAATTCCCAAACAGAATGTCTGCTTCAAACATTAGTTTCTGAAATAGAATTGAATCTTAATTAGTTCAAGAGAAACTCCTGCTTAAGTAGTCTTAGAGAAAATGCACTCATTTCTCCCTCTAATATATCCTCCTGTTGTTTGACTGTGATGAGAATGGTCTTTTAAAAGAGGCCTCAGGTGTGAAACCAACTGTTCAGGCTCATTGTCAGCTGCTGGTTTCTAGAGTATTAATTCAAAATTAGTGAAAATATAAGACTATGTCTACATTGGCCAGCTCTAATGCAAAATTGAGCAGTTTTCAGTTAAGGGTGCAGCATCCTCTACAATGCCCTTGAGGAAGATTCAGAAGCTCATTCTATTTCCATCTGCTTCCATCATTAGAGAATGCAGTTGATTGATTCAACCTCACTAACAATAAGAATGGATGCAATTTAACCAAAAGGTGAGTATAGGCATAAAATCTATGTCAAAATTAATAAAAATAAGTATGTTCTTTATCAATTATATATATATGCATATATATCATTTTTTAAGATAGAAATTATGGTTTTTATGGTTTCTTGGTGAAATGAACTTGTTTGCTGTAGGCTCTCTTTTCTATGTGGCAGAAAGGGAATTCACACTAACATTTAAAAAAATTTATTTTGAAACTATTTCAAACTTACAGTACAGTTGCAAAAATAATACAAAACCCATACAGACAAGATGACTCCCCCATCCAAATTTTAACACTCCTTCCCTCCCTCCCTTCCTTCTTCTCTCAATCTCTCTTATTTATTTTTAAAAATTTATTGTAGTTACATATATACAGCTCAATTGGTTATCAAATGAATTGAAATACATATCTAAGAGCAAAGCATTTAACTGCTTTCAAATGCACAATTTAGTTGTATTAATTACCTTCACAATATTGTGCTACCATCACCAAAATCCATTATCCCAACTTTTCATCACCCCAACTGGAAACTTTGTACCCATTAAGCAATTACCCCCGTTTCCCTTCCCCTCTCAACCCCTTGGTACTCTGTAATCTACCTTCTGTCTCTGTGAATTTACTTATTCTCGGTATTATATATAAGTGATGTCATATAATATCAGTCTTCTTTTGTCTGATTTATTTCATTAAGCATTATGTCTTCAAGTATTATCCATGCTATAGGCTGTATCAAAATTTTATCCCTTCTCACAGCCGAATAATATTCCATGTATGTATATGTATATATTTTGCTTATCCAGTCATTTGTTGATGCATATTTGGATGCTTCCATGTTTTGGCTATTCTGAATAATGCTGCTATGAACTATGAACACTGGTGTACAAATATTTGTTCAAGTCCCTGCTTTAAATTTTTATGAGTATATAACTAGAAGTGGGACTGCTGGATCATATGGTAATTCTATTTTCGACTTTCTGAGGAACCAGACTGATTTCCACAGTGGTGCATCATTTTACAATCCCACCCACAACATATAAGTGATTCAGTTTCTCTATATCCTTGCCAACACTTGTTATTTAACTTCTTTTTCATTTTGTTTTGTTTTTTATTCATAATAGCCATCCTGATCAGTATGAAGTGGTATCTCATTGTGGTTTTTGTTTGCATTTCCCTGATGACCAGTGATGTTGAGCATCTTTTCATGTGCTTTTTGGTCATTTAGTATATCTTCCTTGGAGAAACGTCTATTTAAGTCCTTTGCCTATTTTTCCATTGGGTTGTCTTTTTGTTGTTGAGCTGTAGCAGTTCTTTATATATTTTAGATATTAAACCTTTATCAGATATATGGTTAGTAATTATCTTCTCCCATTCTGTAGGTTTTTTCACTTTCTTGATAATATCCTTTGAAATACATTTTTTTAAATATAAAACCCATTTTATCTATTTTTTCTTTTGTTTCTCTGCTTAAGTGCCCTTTTGTTATAAATTATGGAACAAGAGTGGGCATCTGTGAGTTGGCTGATGCTTCTCTTCCAGTCTTCCTATCAGGAAATGAATGTTGAGTACTGTGGTAGTTTGAAGCTGTATGTACCCAGAAAAGCGTGTTCTTAAGTCTAATCCATGCCTCCAGGTGTAAACCCACTGTAAGTAGGACATTTTGATGAGGCTACTTCAATTAAGGTGTGTCCCACTTCAATTAGAATGGACCTTACTCCTATCACTGGTATCTTTTATAGGGAAATGAATTCAGATATGAGAGCGAGAAAGCCACGGAAGCAAGAAGCTGAAATCGATGAAACCTGGAAAAGAAGAGACACCGGCAGATACTGCCATGTGTTTTCTATGTGGCAAAGGAGCCAGGGATCACTGGCAGCTAGTCTTCAGCAGAAAAGCTTTGCCTTGATGCCTTGATTCAGGCATTTTCCTGGCCTCAAAACTGTGAGTGAATAAATTCCCATTGCTTAAGCCAACCCATTTCATGCCATTTCCTTTTAGCAGCCTAGGAAACTAAAACATATACTAATATCATGCATCTTCCACACTACTCATTTAGCACTTACAAAGTCCTACATTATTATCACTATTATTATTGGTCACTTTCAGTGTATACATATATTTATATATTCTTTATGGGGGCTAGGATAGTGTTGTATACAAAGTAGGACTGCAGGAAATATTTGCTGGAAGATGGATTGGTCAAAGGCATTATTATAAACCATTTATTAAATGCTTGGTAATTGTCCCCAAGTATCTGTTAACTCCTTTATCCTGGTAGGAATAGATTCCCCACCCCACCTTCCAGTTTAATCAGGGCACAGGGTTACCCAGCTAGGGACAACATTTTTCAACCTCCCTAGCAAATTCAACATTGAGGTCATTTATTTGACAATGAAGCTGCCTCCCCCTCCTTTCACCTTTTTACAGGTGGTACTGCACCAACTCCACCCATTTCAGATGAGGATAACTAGAAGATGGTATGAAAACAAGGTAGAAGGACTCTAGATAGAGAAAACACAGAAAGCTATTTATGTCTGCTGAATCTCCCACCTGTGTTTGTATTGTTAAATGGGACAGAAATCGAGATGGATCTTATTTGAGTGGTTGCATTTGAGGGTATCTTTTTCACTGCTGCTTGGCTAGCAGTGTAACTTACATAAATGCATAATACTCTCTTTTATGGGTACCATTCTAGAACTCCACAGACCCACTCCTTATCATTTCGGAGTGTAATAACCTGAAATCAACTAGACCTGACTTGTGAGAACTTTGGGGGCCTACTGAAAAGTAGAAAGCACTTCTGTTAAGGATGCATGACTTTGGGCAAAATATGGGAAAAACTCATTGAGACTGGTCTTCATTGTAAGAGAGGGTGCAGTGCCCTGAGAGGAAGGCAGAATTTGCACAGAGTGTCAGAATAAGCTGCCCTTAGCTAGGTAATTGATAACACTGCCTCAAAGAAATCTACTGGAGTTTGTTTTAGACTATGAAAGGAACTAAAACTGAAGCTGAAACTCAGCCTTGAATTATTAAAGTATTCTTTCTAAATGCCTCTGTATCTTAAAACAAAAAAAAACACAAAGAAAATGATTGCAAACAAATTGAGGAAAGTGGTTGTTTCATATTTCTGTTACATACACCGTAAAATATAAAACTCATTCTAGACACTAAATTGAGATTTGTTGAATTTATTGTTCATAGTGAAGTTCAAGAATATCACACATTTTTTTAGTTCCTATGGCTAATAATTGGCATACATTTCACTATGCTTTACTAACCTAAAATTATTTTCCCAAAATTGTCCACTATTCTACACATTTTGTACAAAAGTAAGTGTTTTGGGAGTTTTCAAAATACAAAAATCAGGTATTTACTAGTCATATGAACTTATGGTTGTCCTTCAGCTGGGATTTCCAGCACTACTACTAAAAACTTTATTCTGTATTTTTGATGAAGAAAGCAGCGTTTGTATCTGATCAGCATTAATTTATTTACAGAAAAATAAAAGAATTCTCCACATATCAGATTGAGTTTTGAACAATACACTTTGACATCTTAATAATAAATTTTTTTCTCTACCATACTAAGCCTGCAATAGCAGAAGAGATTTTTTATTGATAAGTTGACCATTGTGATCCGGGTAAACAAGAATTGTTTACCCGAATCCGGGTAAACATCTGTCTCATCTGTGTTGACCCTTATCATAATAAGACAGCCTTGACCACCAGGTAACTTTTCTGACTCTTGCTGTAATATAGATTAAGAATTTCTAAATACCTCATCTCTTGCTCAACTTTAAAGAGTTAATTGAATCATTATATATTAAAATATAGTCCTTTGAAGATGTTTTGCCATAGCATCTAGGAAAAAAATTACTTATCTTTTTAAAATACCTGAAAAACAGTAACAAAAGTAAATAAGGGACTCAGATAAAGAATGAATTATTTAAGGGTTAACCTTTTCCAGCTTAACATTATATATCGATGTCCCAAGTTTTTGTGATCATTTAAAATGACATTCTACCATACTCCCTTTATTTGAGAGCATTTTTAAACTAAAAACAATTAAGTTTGAGATCCATTTAATTTTTACTTCTTTTAAGTACCAGCATAAACATCTGCCATCTGGCATAGAAATTACCTCATATGGCAGGAGGATAAAAGAGATTTATTTAAAAGTTCTTTGTCTTTGATACTTTTCCCTGCTGCATTTTCTGCTGGTGTAATTTGAACCTGACTGTATTTAAATAACCATTTATCGCCGTAATGGAAGAGCAGACTTAAAAATACATAACTGCTGTCATTTTAGGAGGCTGTATTAAGGAAACATAGAATTTGCCATTCTAGACCAGACCATTTGTCTATCTTGTCTAACACTTGCCTCTGGCAGTAGCCAATATTGAAGACAAGGGAGAACAGCAGAAATATACAATGTGAACCCAAACCATTTTTTAAGAGAATAATTATTTTCTCAGTTGGTCATCTTAAATGGGATATTAGAATTGAAATACCCCCCACCTGTTTACATTATTAATATTTTTATCAATCAATAAACTAACCAGTTCTGTTAAAATTATTTTTACTGAATTAGACATAATGATTTTTACTGAATTACATGTAATGATCCAAAGAATTTCTCTATATGAAATAATCGTATGTATCAAATATTCTTTTATTATTCTTGATACTACTAACCCTTGATTTTTTTAATGCCTTTAATTTTTTTTTTTCTATAACTCAATCATTCTTGTTTACTAATATAGAAACAGGGTGAATAAAAGACTACAAAAAGAATACCTGACTGGGTATTAGGAAACCTGATTCATAGGGCCAGCCTTGCCATGACTATCTATGTAAAATCAGCTGAAATATTACGTCCTTGCTACAGCATGAAGGGGTTAGAGAAGGTTCGTTATGAAGACCATTCCACCTTTGGGTCTCTATGTTGATCTACAGCTGCAGAAGTCAATGGCACATAAGAATACATTTTTCAGTTCTGATCATCAAAAACATTTTGTATTTGAGAATATGGATCCTTTAAAAACATGTTCCTGGCTAAAATGCTTGCCTCTCTACAGCCACGACCATATCAAAGGTTATCATCGCTCAATGATTTATTATTTCTAGTAGAACTTCTCTCAATCTGAAATAAACACATGTATATTTATGTATGTATTCATGGATTTGCTTATTTATTTTGTCTCCCTCTCTAGAATGCAGACTTCATGAGGGCAGAGATTTTTTCTGTCTTGTTCACTTCCATATTTTTAGCAGCTAAAATAGGGCCTAGCAAATAATAGGCACAGGATGGATAGGTGTTGAATGTTGCCGTTTAATTTTGAATATAGCTGACTTGCCACATTTCCTACTGAGATACATAACTACCCACTTAGAATCCATTTTCAGGTTAAATGGACTCAGACTGTTTCTGCTTGTGATTTAAATATCATACAGTTCCTGATTTAGAAGTATTTTGCAATATATAATGTCATGTTTAATCATATTTCTAATATTTATAAGAAAAAAAGAATAAAGAAAGTCAATATGATAGTGCCACTTTCATTGTTTCAGGCAAATTATTATTTTAATTTTCTAATACATTTAAACTTATCTATCTCAATTGACATGAGGTTCAAAAAAAGCAAGCTAGATATCCTAGTTAATCTAATGAGATAATATTTCTTGAGATGATTAAGATATTATAAAAGGTATTGCGTTCAACTAACTACTTGAATTCATGTCTTTCTTCCCTAAGGAAAACATCAGTTTATTGATTTTGATAATTAACCTTAAATAGATTACTTCCTTTTTAGTTCTAGTAACAAAGTTTACTATTTTAAAAATATTTTCTCAATTGTTCAATATATGAGATAGAATAGATAAAAAGAACTTTCTATACTTTCTTAGAGCCAGGACCAGTGAGTATACATTTCTTCCCCATTTATGACTCAACTTTCAGTGCTATACAGTTTTTTTAAAAAGTTTCTGACACATTTTTTTAAGATTCTTTGCAGCATATTGGACATGGTTTTTCTTAGGGGAGTAGGCGGAAGGAATGAATGGGCCAGGATTTTTTTTTTATTAGTAAAGTTGTAGGTTTAGATCTCTAAATACAGAGTTCCCATAAATCCTCTGCCCCAACATACAGTTTTCTCTATTATTAACACTTTTCATTAGTGAGGTAACTTTGTTAAAATTGATGAAAGATATTATTATAATTGTTCTATTAACTATAGTTCAAAGTTTTCATTAGGGTTCACTATTTGTGTTATACAGTTTTATGGTTGTTTTAATTTTTATTCTAGGAATATAAATATGAGCTAAAATTTCCCCTTTTAATCATATTTAAATTTGTAATTCAGTGGTGTTAATTACATTGACAATGTTGTACTACTATTACCACTATCCATTACCAAACATTTCCATCAACCCAAACATAAATTCACTACCAATGAAGTATTAACTCCCCATTCCCTATCCTATCCCAGCCCCTGGTAATTGGTATTATAGTTTCTGACTCTATGAATCTGTTTATACTAATTATTTCATATCAGTGAGATCATACAATATTTGTCCTTTTGTTTCTGGCTTATGTCAAACAACATGTTGTCTTCAAGGTTCATCCATGCTGTAGCATGTATCAGAAATCTATTTTATTTTTATAGCTGAATAATATTCCATTTTATGTACATATCACATTTCATTTATCCATTCATCAGTTTATGGGTGGGTTGCTTCTATCGTTTGTCAATTGTGAATAATGCCAATAAGAACCTCAGTGTGCAAATATCTGTTCAAGTCACTGCTTTCAATTCCTTGAGGTATATACCTAGAAATGGGATTGCTAGGTCATACAGTAAACATATGCTTAATTTTCTGAGGAACCACCAAACTGTTTTCCACTGTAGCTGCAACATTTTTGATTCCCACCAACTCTGAATGAGTGTTCTTATATCTCTACATTCTCTGTAACACTTTTTATATTCCATGTTTAAAATAGTAGCCATTCTACTGGGTGTGAAATGGTATCTCATTGTGATTTTGATTTGCATTTCCCTAATGGCTAATGATGTTGAACATCTTTTCATGTGCTTTTTAGCCATCTGTGTATCTTCTTTGGAGAAATGTCTATTCAAGCATTTTGTCCATTTTAAAATTGGGCTCTTTGTCTTTTTCTTGTTGAGTTGAAGGACTTCTTTCTATATTCTGGATATTACACCCTTATCAGATATGTGATTTCAAAATATTTTCTCCCATTCTGTAGGTCGTTTTTTTTTTTTTTTTAACTCTCATGAGTAAAGTCCTTTAACACACATTTTAAATTTTGATTAAGTCCCATTTCTTGAATTTTTATGTTTTGCTTGTGCTTTGTATGTAAAATCTCAGAAAACATTGCCCAACACAGAGTCCTGAAGATGCTTCCCTATATTTTCTTCTAGGAGTTTAATCATTTTTGTTATTACGTTTATGTTTGCTCCAATTTGAGTTGATTTTGGCATATGGTGTGAGGTAGGAATCCACCTTCATTCTTTTGCAAGTGGAGATCTAGTTTTCCCAGAAACATTTATTGAAGAGACTATTCTTTCCTAATTGAGTAGACTTGACACCCTGTTAAAAATCACTTTTGCACCTCACAGGACTTTGTCAAAGGGTGAAAAGGCAGCCAACTCAATGGGAGAAAATATTGACAATCACATATCCATGTTTGTTTGTTTTGTTTTTAGGGTTTAATATCTATGATATACAAAGAGATCATACAACTCAACAATTTAAAAAAAAAACTACCCAATTAAAAAATGGGCAAAAGACTTGAAAAGACAATTGTCCACAGAAGAAATACAAATGGCAAAGTAACACATAAAAAAATGTTCAACATCATTAGCAATTAGGGAAATGCAAATCAAAACTACAATGAGATATCATTTCATACCTATTAGACTGGCCGCTATTAAAAAGTCAGAAAACTGTAAATGTTGGAGGAGATGTGGAGAGTTAGGAATGCTTATTCACTGTTGGTGGGAAAGTATAATGGTATAGCCACTGTGGAGGACTATTTGGCAGTTCCTAAGGAAGTTGAATATAGACTTGCCAGGGGACCCAGCAATACCATTTCTAAGTATATACTCAGAAGAATTGAGAGCAGAGACACAAACAGACATCTGCACACTGATGTTCATAGCCTCATTATTCACTATTGCCAAAAGTTGGAAACAACCCAGGTGTCCATCAACTGATGAATGGATAAACAAATTGTGGTGTGTATACACACAATGGAATATTATGCAGCAGTAAGAAGAAATGAAGTCGTGAAGCATATGACAACATGGATGAACCTGGAGGACATTATGTTGAGTGAAGCAAGCCAGAAACAAAAGGACAAATACTGTATGATTGGGCTGTTTATTGTATAAACTCATGGAATTAATAATTAGAATATAGAAGGAGGATAGAGAATGGAAAGCTGAGGGTTAATCTGCAGAATTGTTAAAAAGGTTGTAAATCTTTGGAAATGATAGAAATGGTTAAAGCATATCATGGTGTTTGTAACTAGCAGTGCTATTGTATGAGTATGACTGTTTGAAAAGGAAAGTCTAAGATCATGTATATTACTAGAAGGAAAGCTAAAAACTGTAACAGCAGACTATATAAGATAGTAAAATGCCATATAAAACACAAATATGGGTGATACTGCATATATAACTGTTTTTATAAAATATAAATACAAATATACTAGAGAGAAGGAAAAGAATAGCAGCTATGTATGACAGGCAAGGCATAGAGAGATTGAGAGATGACTTTGTTTGTTTTCATTTATTATTATTATTGGAATAATGAAAGTGCCATGGAAGTGATTGGGGTGATGAATATGTGATTACACCAAATACCATTGATTGTACTCTTTAGATGGATTTGTGCTTTATTAATATGTATCAATAAAATTGAAAAAAAAAATCAATTGGCAAAAAAAAAAAAAAAAAAAAAAAGGGAAAAAAACCCAGTTGGTCATTGTGGCAGTTTAATGTAATTATGAATTCCAAAAATGTAATTGAATCATGCTTGAAAACTGATCTGTTAATCTGGGCATGATTAGGTTAGGATTAGGGCATTGAGCCCCACCCCTTGGTGGGTGGGGAATTGAACATAAAAGGTAAGGCAAAGGACAGTTGAAGCAGTCTTTTGAGAAGCAGCTTTGATGTTGGAAAGAAGGCCCCAGGAGAAGAGAAGCAAGCCATTCTCCTGATCGTCTACAGCTGACCTTGTGGAGGAAACAGGAGCTAAGCCCTGAGAGAAATGCAGCCCTGGGAAGAAAGGAACCCCAAAAGCCTGAACCCTGGCAAACGCCAGCAGCTGTCTTGCTCTAGCACGTGGCAATGGACTGTGGTGAAAGAAGAAACTTAATGCTTTATGGCCTGGTATCTGTGGACTTCTACCTCAAATAAATACCCTTTATAAAGACCAACCCATTTTTGGTATTTCACATTAGCACCCCTTTGGCTGACTAAGACAGAATTTGGTACCAGGAGTGGGGTAGTGCTTTTGTAATTACCAAAATGTTGGAACGGTTTTATAAATGGGTAACGGGTATTTTTTGGAGGAATTGTGAAATGCTTGATGAAAGAGGCCTAAATCGCTTTGAAGAAACTGTTGATAGTAATATTGACACTAAAGAGACTTTCTATGATGCCTTAGAAGTAAATGATGAAATTTTTATTGGAAACTGGAGAAAAGGCGATCCATGTTTTAAAGTTGCAAAGATCTTAGCAAGATTAACTCCTGGTGTTATATGGAAAACAGAATTTGGAAATGGTGAACCTGAGAATTTAGCTGAAGTACTTTCCAAAGTAAACCCAGAGAATGTGGCTTGGCTTCTCCTTGCAGCTTATAGCAAAATACTAGATGAGAGAAATACACTAAGGACTGAACTTTTGGGCACAAAGAAAACAGAAACTGATTCTGGATCTTCCAAGTTTGTGGAAATCAAATTCCCAGATGAAAATGCCCTATTTGAAGACTTTACTAAACTTGGAACTCGTAACTCAGAATTGAAGGTGCAGTTATCTAGGAAAGACTTGTGGAAAGTCTTACTGTGTGATGGCTTGGACCCCTGCTTCCTGCATGCTAAACCAACAAAGTTTTTGAGAGAGCTGTATGAACAAAACCACTGTCAGCTTGGACAAAAGAGGACATAGAAAGGAGAGAGTGAAGGAGAATCAGCTTTAAGAAGAAAACCATGGAAGCAGAAATCTAGACTTAAGACATCTCCTTGGGCCAAGAGAGGAGCCTCACCCATGTGTACAGAGAGGGTGAGTTTACCCCTGCAGTTGAAGAGGGTGGATGTTCCTACCTGATGTTCTGAGAAAGTTTTGATGCCGTATGGTGCAGAAAGGGTGAGTTTTCCCCAGCAGTTGAAGAAGGTGGATGTCCCCACCCAATGTTCAGGAAGAGTTTTGCCACCCCAAGGTGCAGAGAGGTTGGAGCACATTCCTCAAAGATTAGCGCAGTTAAGGTCAACACCCCATTGGTCTGAGAGGGGTGTACATGTCCCCCATAGATTAAAGAAAGCCAGGTGGTCAACCCATTGCTCTGAGAGGGTTGAGCCTGTGTGCCAAAGGTTAGAGAAGGCCAGGTGGTCAACTCATTGCTCTGAGAGGGTTGAGCCTATATGCCAAAGGTTAGGGGGAATGTTATCTTCACCTCACTGTACAAAGGGGGCTAAAACTCTAACCCAAAGTTTGGGTAAGGTGTGGCAATCACCCCAACACTCTTGGAGGGTGAGGTCTGGAGCTTGGTCGACACCCAGATGCTTGATGAGGGTGGAACCAAAAAATTGGCCGTTGAGCAAGCCTGTGGAAAGGGTGGGTTCCCATGTGGCCCCAAGGAAAAGAAACCATCGTCTTAAGAATGACTCTCAAACTTTGAAATCGAATGGAGGATGCCCTGCAGGTTTACTGAACTGTAGAGGATCCATGACTCATGTTTATCATCACAATTTCTCCTTATAATATTGAAAATGTTTATCCTTTGTCTTTCCATTTGTGTATTGGAAGCAGTTAAATGGTTTTGTAAGATTCAGAGATCTAGAGCAGATGGGACTTTGCCTGAAGACAAACTGTATTTCTTTAAAATGATTTTGATATGATTTTGTACTTGGATTGTTACTAATTTAAGTTTTTTAAAATATTGTAATGTATTTTTAAAATTCAGAGGGTGGAATGTGGCAGTTTGATGTAATTATGAATTCCAAAAATGTAATTGAATCATGCTTGTAAACTGATCTGTTAATCTGGACATGATTAGGTTAGGATTAGGGCGTTGAGCCCCACCCCTTGGTGGGTGGGGAATTGAACATAAAAGGCAAGGCAAAGGACAGTTGAAGCAGTCTTTTGAGAAGCACCTTTGATGTTGGAAAGAAGGCCCCAGGAGAAGAGAAGCAAGCCATTCTCCTGATCGTCTGCAGCTGACCTTGTGGAGGAAACAGGAGCTAAGCCCTGAGAGAAACGCAGCCCCGAGAAGAGAGGAACCCCAAAAGCCTGAACCCTGGCAAACGCCAGCGGCTGTCTTGCTCTAGCACGTGGCAATGGACTGTGGTGAAAGAAGAAACTTAATGCTTTATGGCCTGGTATCTGTGGACTTCTACCCCAAATAAATACCCTTTATAAAGACCAACCCATTTTTGGTATTTCACATTAGCACCCCTTTGGCTGACTAAAACAGTCATAAACTTGAAGGTTGATTTCTGAAGTCTCAATTTAATTTCATTGTTCTATATATCTGATCTTGTGCCAGTACCATGCTGTTTTCATTACTGTGGCTTTGTAATAAGTTTTAAATCAATTATTATGATTTTTACTTATCAAGATGGTCTTGGCTATTTGGAATCACCTATCATTCCATATACATTTGATTATTGGGTTTTCCATTTCTGCAAATAAGTTTGTTAGAATTTTGATTGGGATTGTGCTGAATGTGTAAATTGCTTTTGGTAGCATTGACAGTTAACAATATTTAGCCTTCCAATCCGTAAACACATAATGTCCTTCAACTTACTTATCTTCTTCTATTTAACTTAGCAATATTTTATAGTCTTCCATGTGTAAGTTCTATACATCCTTGCATAGATTTAGCCCTAGATATTTCATTCTTTTAGTTGATATGGTAAAAGGAATTTTTTTCTTGATTCCTATTCAGATTCTTCATTACTAGTGTATAGAAACACTACTGATTTTTGCATGTTACTCTTATAACCAGTCACTTTTCTGAATTCATTTATTAGCTCTAGTATCTTTGTTGTGGATTTTTAAAAGGATTTTCTATATATAGGGTTATGTCATCTGCAAAAGGGAAAATTTTACTTCTTCCTTTCCAATATAGATGCCTTTTATTTCTTCTTCTTGCCAAATTGCCCAGGCTAGAACTTCTAGTACTAGTACTAGTGAGCGTGAGCATTTTTGTCTCATTCTAGATCTTAGAGGGAAAGTTTTCAGTCTTTCACCACTTAGGATGATGTTAGCTGTGGGTTTTTCACATATGTCCTTTATCGTGTTGAGGAAGTTTCCTTCTATACCTAGATTTCTAAGTGTTTTTATTAAAAAGCTGTGCTGGATTTTGTCTAATCCTTTTCTGTGTCAATTGAAATGATCAAGTGATTTTATTCCTTCATTTGTTTAATTTGGTATTTATATTAATTGATTTTCTTATGGTGAACCACCCTGGAATACCTGGGACAAATCCCACTTGCTCATAGTGTATAATTCTTTTACTATGCTGTTGGATTTAGTTTGCTAGTATTTTGTTTAGGATTTCTGTATCTACATAAATAAAGAATACTGGCCTGTAATTTTCTTTTATTGTGGTATTTGTATGTGGCTTTGGTATTAGTGTTATGTTCACCTTATGGAATGAGTGAGGAAGTATTCCCTCCTCTTTAATTTTTTGATGTATTTTGAGCAGGGCTGGTGTTAATTATTCTGGAAAAGTTTGATAAAATGTACAAGTGAAGCCATCTGGTCCTGGGCTTTTCTTTTTGGAGAAGTTTTTAATTATTGTTTCAATATCTTACTTGTTTCAATCTCTTACTTATCTGTTGAGAGCTTCTATTTCTTCTTGAGTAAGTATAAGTAGTTTGTGTGTTTCTAGGAGGTTTCCCATATCATCTAGATTATCCAATTTATAGTTATACAGGTTGTTCATAGTATCCTCATATAATCCTTTTTTAAAATTTTTGTGGGGTTGGTAATAATGTTCCCCCTTCAATTTCTGATTTTAGTTATTTGTGTCCTTTCTTTTTTTTTCCTTGTCAGTTAGCTAAAGGTTTGTTGATTTTATTGATCTTTTCAAAGAACCACTTTTGGTTTTGTTGATTCTCTCTATTGGGTTGTATTTATTTTTTATAGATCTCTGTTTCATTTATCCTTGCTCTAATCTTTATTTCCTTCCTTTTGCACATTTTGGGTTTAGTTTTTTCTTCTCTTTCTCAATCTTCCCATTGTGAAGTTTGGTCTCTGATTTGAGATCTTTATTCTTTTTTAATGTAAGCATTTAGAGCTATTAATTTCCCTCTCCACAACGCCTTTGCTGCATCCCATAAGTTTTGGTAGGTTGTGCTTTTGTTTTCATTTGCCTCAAGATATTTCCTAATTTCTCCTGTGATTTCTTCTTTGACTCATTTGTTGTCTAATTTTCACATATTATAAAATTTTCCATTCTCCCACTGTTATTAATTTCTAGCTTCATTCCATTGTGGACAGAGAAAATACATTCTATGATTTAATATTTTTTAATTTATTGAGATTTGTTCTGTTACCCTCACATATGATCCATCCTGGAGAATGATCTAGGTGCAGTAGAGAAAAATGCATATTCTGTTGCTGTTGGGTAAACTGTTCTATATATGTCTGTTAGATCTAGTTAGTTTAAAGTATCATTCAAGTCTTCTAAATCCTTATTAATTTTCTGTCTAGATGTTCTATCCATTATTAAAAATGGTATATTGAAATCTCCTACTATTAGTGTAGAACTGTTTATTTCTCCCTTCAAATCTGCCAATATTTTCTTCAAATATTTTGGAGCTCTTCCATTGGGTGCATCTATATTTATAATTATTATATCTTCTTGTTGAATTGACCCCTTTAACAGTTTATTGCGACCTTCTTTACCCATTATAAAGGGTAATGTAAAATCTATTTTTGATGTAAAATCTATTTTAGCTGTTATTAATGTAGCTACCCTAGTATTCTTTTGATTATTATTTTCATGGTATATTTTTTCTATCCTTTTACTTTCAACCTGTTTATGTCTTTTAATACAAGGAAAATCTCTTGTAAAAGTCATATAGTTGGATGCTATTTTTTTTTAATCCATTCTGTCAATCTCTGCCTTTTGACAGGAGAGTTATATCCACTTACATTTAAAATAACTACTGATAATGCAGGACTTTTTTTCCTGCCATTTTGCTAATTGGTATTTGTAAATTTTACACCTTTTCTGTCCCTCAATTCTTCCATTAATGACTACATATATATTTGATTTTTTGTATTGTGCCATTTTGAGACCCTTCTCATTATTTCTCTATGTTTTTCATAAGTCGTCTTTGTGGTTACCAGGGGGCTTAAATTTATCATCCTAAATTTTTTACATCATGTGTCAATTGTTACCAAATTTATATTAGTAGCATACACATACACTGTTGTTATACATCTCTATCCCTCTATCTTTTTGTTATACATATTATCAATTACATCTTTATGCATCATATGTCCCAAACCATATACTTATCGTTACTTTTCAAGCATTTGCATTTTTAACCTATAAGAAGTAAACCATGGATTTACATATCAAAAACTTCAATATGATCATATTGGGATTTATATTTACCCAAATGGTTTACTTTATGAAACATATTTATTTCTTTATGCTGCTTGCAACCACTCTTTATTGCCCTTTCTTTCCAGTCTAAAGAAATCCGTTTAGTATTGCTCATGGGGCAGGTCTAGTGGCGATGAACTCCCCCAGCTTTTGTTTATCTGGGGAAACCTTAATCTTGCCCTCATTTTTGAAAGAAGGTCTCACAATACATAAAATTATTGGCTGGCAATTATTTTCTTTAAGGAATTTACATATTTCATGCCACTGTTTTCTTGTTTCCATGATTTCTGATGAGAAACAGGCACTTATTCTTATTGGGATGTAATTTGTTATGTTTCTCTTGCAGCTTTCAGAACTCTATGTTTCTCCTTTGCATTGAGAGTATGGCCACTATTTGTCTGGGCTTATTTCTCTTCAAGTTTTTCCTGCTTGGGGTTCCTTGGGATTTTCAAATGTGCATAGTCATGTCTTTTGCTAAATTTGGCAAGTTTTTTGCCATTATGTTTTTGAATATTCCTTCTGCCCTTTCTTCTTCTGGGACTCCCATAATATGTAATTATTATACGTGATGGTGTCCTACAGGTCTCTTGGCTCTTTCTGCTTTTTAAAATCCTTTTTTCTTTGTTCTCCTCAACTTGAATTATTTTGATTGTATTGTCTTCAGGTTCACTGATTCTTTCTTCTTCCAGCTTCAATCTGTTGTTGAAACCCTCTGGGGAATTTTCATTTCAGTAATGTGGTCTTTGACTTCAGTATTTCTGCTTCATAATTCTTTAAATTTCTCTTTATTGAGATTCTCGTATTGCTCATGCATTATTTTCCTGATATTCTTTAGTTCTTTCTCTGTGTTTCCCTTTATGTCCTTTAGCATATTGAGGACTATTTTTTTAAAAGTCTTTGTCCATTATGTTGTTATTTTTTTGTTGATGGTTACTGGATTTTTATCTTGTTCCTTTAGATGGATCATCATTTCCTGTTTCTTTGACTTGTAATCTTTTGATACATTCTGTACATTTAATATATAAAGTGTTAACACTGGGATTTAGTCCCTGAGCTCTCTGTTTTTTAAGTATTCAGCCAGTGATATGACAGCGATTTCCTTGAGTCAAGGCAAAAAAAATACCTTTTACAGCTTTGCATTTATCTCTTCATTGGCTCTCTTTTAGAGTTTAGCCCTCCTGTCAAGAAGATTAGCCCCAAGCAAAAGTGACGTACATGGTCCTCTCTATACTTTTTGAGCTGGAGTCTCATCCTGGGCTTGTGCTTGCTCCCGGCCTTAGTAATTTCCCAATTTACAGGAATTTGAATGCCCCCTCTACTCCCTAAGAGCAGACTTTCACTCCTCCTTGGTACTCTATTTTATGATTTAAAGCATGTAATACTTTGCCCAAGGCCACTTGGACTTAATTGTTTTTTACACAGATCTATCTGTCTGCAAGCTGCTTCTGCCTGCAGGGCAGATTCTTGAAGGCTGATACCAAGATTACTTTCCTGTTTCAGTCTTTCAGGAAGACTGCCCATGGACAGATTAGCCAAGATTGGCACAGGCACATGGGCACCTCAGTTTGTGCATAGGAGTTACTCTATTTCCTCCTCAACAGGGCCAGGGACTCACAATGGAAGCATTGTGGCTGGCTCCACACCTCAGCCAGGCACCACACAGTTCTGCCATTTTTAAAGCTAAGTTTTCTTAGTTCAGTAAGAAACCTGGTTATTGCAACCCTTTAACTGTTTCCAGAGTTTGGAGCTCTGCCTGTCTTGCTAGTTATTGAAAGATTCTGTGGGAGAATGATACCCTGGAGTGTCTTACACTGCCATCTTGTACAAACATAAGTAATGCCCTTATTTTTATGTATGAGGAAAATATGGGGAAATTAGACTGTATGTAAAAAAAAGGATGGGGAGGGTAAAAAAAAAAAAAGAAAAAAAAAGAAAACAACTTTATTTTTGGCTCATAGTTCAAAGTCTAGATTAAAAAAGTGTGTATTTATCACAAAAAAAAAAATCAGCTTGCCCCAGTCTAGAAGACAATTTAACTGCTGAATTTTATATTTAATTTACTAGGGATATTAGCAGAATAATCCTATTAGTGATTAATGGATTGACCAAAATGTAGGCCTACAAATTTTATCTTCCTTAACAACACACCGATGTCATAGAAAAAATTAGTATTGGACAAATTCATCTCTTGCTCCATCTTTGAAATTATAGTTAGATGCAATGAACAGCATACTTACCAGCTTTAGAACACAAAACACACACATACACAAATGCTTGTACAAATGTGTACACATACAAAAGCCTCCCCCAAGTCTCCAGTCTTATCAGACTTCCCCAAACACATCATTTGCCTTCACCATGTCTTCTGCTAGTCCCTTCCTTACTTCTCTCTGGGCAAATGTAAATGCCTTTCCTCTGTGTTTACATAAAACAGGCACATGCTTCTGTAAGACTACTATATTCTCTCAATGAATAGTGCATAAAATTTGTGTAATCTCTCAGCCTACTTCTCATCTTCCCTGTAAAAGGTACTTATAAAATAGCTTCTCTCTTATCTCCTTCACAACCTGAACAATAATGATTCAGGGTCAGAATGAATCTTTGTTAAGCTGTCAAAACTACAGTGCCATTAATGATGTGACCATTTGTTCTGAACAAGATCATTTTCTCCATGTTCAAAAATCAAGGGTTTTAAATAATTTGGGCAAACACATACACAACTGGTTACTCAGCTGAGTAGTCTCTCAATTCTGTGTTTGTTTTGTTTGTTTCCTCAATTGCTGTTACTGCCAAATGATTTTGAAATTTCAGCAAAATGTTTTTGGTTTTTGGTGTTGGTATCAGCTATGGTTCTTGCCTCCAGAGTACTGATTATCTCCTGCTAACCTAATGAACTCTTTTTCTGAAATGGCTAGTACCTTTGGAGGTATTTTTATTATTGTGTTATCCTTAATGGGGAATAGTGAAATCATTCATGACCATGGATAACTAAAGAATCCAAAGTGAGATACCTAGATGGCAAAAGAGTCTTTAAAGTGTTCTTTAAAAGCAGGGTAAGCAGTTGAAAATGCTTTATTTCAGGTGGCTTCTTATTGAACTGGTAGCAAAAATAGAGGCAATAAAAAAGAAAACAAACAAACAAACAAAACCACTGTTCCTTTTCTAAAATAAAATATTTTGAGCCAAGCTCTAAAGGTATCTGGAAATCCTTGAGTGGGTTCCTTAGCTCCTTGCATCTTGTAATTTAGTCTTCCCCTTAGAGTGAACACTTCTTCCAACTGAAATCAATCCCTGCCTTTTAAATGTAGCACACCTAGTCAGAAATAAACCTTATCAAGACGCCATCCAGAATACTACTTGACAATTTTTCAATCTCTCAGCCAGAATCTTGACTTTAGTGTGAAATAGGGTTAATATAGGCCTCTAAATCAGTGGCTCCTCATCTCCTTCCCCCGGGACATTTGGCCATGCCTTGGAGATATTTTTATCTTCATGACTGTAGTTGGTACCTGCGTATAGTGGGTAGAGGCCAGGGAAACTGCTAAACATCCCACAATGCACAGGACAGCCTGCCTACAGCAAAGAATTCACTGGTCCAAAATGTCAATAGTGCTGAGGTTAAGTCCTCTTCTTGGAGGGCATTATGAATGCAACCAGACAGTACTGAAAAGTCTGACCACATACTCTGGAATGGAAACTATTTGCACTATACTGTGAATTAAGTTAAGCATAAACTTATATAAACAATTGTAAAAGTGATACACTGGGCTTCTACTATCTACTTTTAGTACCTCTCTTCTTAGGAACTGGGGAGAATGCTTCTATTTATTTCTGATTGGTTCCTTGATATTCTGGTTTGGCTGCTCTACCTCTGTCCCCCCAAACCATGCTGGACTATGCTATCTTTGGTTTGATTGGTCACTTCCATGTTTCATGGATAACTCCTGAGAATGCAATGGCCACAAGTTAATTTCAAGTAACAACTACTTTGTCATCTTATTTCTTTAGGGACTTTGCTTGCTCAGCAGCCGTGTCTAACCAGGACATTCTCTGCCATATTGGAACAGAAGTGACAGATTTGATATGCAACCTATGGCAGAAAGGATCATTTCCTGAGTGAGTTCCAACTGAAAATGTGTCTTTGTTGATTGTAAATATAAACATCATGATAGTCCTTGTGTAATAGCAGTAAATACCCAACTACCCTCCCAACCTCACTTGCTGCAAATGCTCAACTTTTTTTTTTTGTATTTAACCATTTCATACCCATTAGCAAGAAGGCAAAATGTCATCAAAGTGACAGAACATGCAGAAGTGTCTTTGCAGCTCCGGATGAAGATTTGTATGGAAAATTTCGAATTTTTAATTTTCCGAGGATGGAAGGTACATCATTAGGTATCGCTATCTTAATTTTGAATATATATGTTAATGGATGTATGTGTGGCCTGCCCTTTTTGTGGTTCACGCACACCTGTTAAGGCTCTTGGATCTCAACACCAAAATAGACGTTCATAATTACTCCAAAGCTGAATGCATATTACCAATATATTCTCAAATGATTACTCTTGAAGCTGATCATTGTCTTAGCCCAGATGGCTGACCTGATTTTCCTTGTCCTTGCTCTATTCCCTACTGAACATGAAAATTCCTATAGCTTGTCTCTCCCCTTTCTCCTGCTGCCCTGCCCCCACTGCCACCTTTATTGCTTGACCGATGTCTACTTGTCCTGAAGAAATGACAAATGGTTATCTTCTGATCATTTTTTGAATGAGAACAGTAATAATATTGATACTGAAATTCAAATTCAGAGAAGACATGTTTGATTCAGAAGCTTATATGTTGGTGCTTGGTGACAGAGATATACTAAGCAGGTATTAATCTTATTTTCTCCTTTCATTTTCCATGAAAGCTGTCATTATTGGGATAAGAATAAAATGAGCATAAGTACGATAAATGAGAATGCACACTTGGGAGTCAATACACTGCTCTGAAAGCATTTCTAATCAACCGGTGCAGTAGGCTAATGCACCGTGTCAGCAGCCCACCTCAGATCTCAATTTGTGACTCAGGGAAGCTTGGCATTTAGCTTGAGCTGCTTCTGGCTTAAGGTGAAACAAAGGGTACAATCATGTTCCATTTGTGGATTGCAGTAGCAAATCATGTTTCAGAAGGTGCCTTTGCAAGACCATGTAAAACAAAACTAATTCTGTATCCTTAACAAGGTCCAGCATATACATGACTTGTTTAATGAATGTTAAATAATGTTAATAAAAATGGGTGAAACAATACTATAACTTTAAAAAAAAAAAAAAAAAAAAGAATAGTGAAAAGGGAGCGTGTCAATTAGTTCTCTGAAAGCTCTGCCTTATATGTTAAGGTTGATAAACACAATTTTTAAAATGCCAGAACTGGAGACACTAGGATACTGGCAATCTGCCATCTTTGAAAACATGCTTTTTAAACTTGACTCTCGATTATTCATCAATAAGTGATTCCCATTTCTTTGGATGATCTTAATATCTCTCATAATAGCAAAGCTGACAGCAATGCCATTTCTGTCTTTCTTGTTCTAGTTAGCCAAAAATCTGGAAATGAAGGAAGCTTATGTTCCCTTATTTGGACCAAAAAAGATTTCTTATGCTCCTAAGAGAAAGTGGATTAGAGAGTAATTGAACTCAGTTAGAAAGATGGCTGGCTGTGTGGGGCTTGTGTTGGCTAAGGGGTCTATTGGGGGGTTGGCAATTCTATTGCTGATGCTTGAGAGAAGTAGTGATTTTTATTGAAATCACTCACCTTGGCTCTTATTTCTGGTGGTTCAGAATTGTCTCCCTTCTTAGGTGTCTGATTAATTGATTAGTAATTACTGAGCATCTACTAGGTGCCTGACTCATTACAAATCAATAATAAAAGGACAAACAAATCAACTTAAGAAAAGGGCAAACAATTTGAATAGATACTTAAACCAAACATCCTTGACCTATCTACTGTAAAGGACCAAACATAAATACTTTAGGCTTTGAGGGTCCCTTATGGTCTCTGCCATGCATTCTTCTTCATCTTTTTTAAACTTTACAACGTTTGAAGCACACATAATAATAGTTTTTAACTTGCAGATAGTACAAAAGCAGCCTGCAGCCCAGATTTGGCCCATGGGCCATAGTTTGCTGACCCCTGGCCTAGAATCCAATGAAACATAAAAAGAAAAATCACTGAGACTTTATAACAACATCCCTTTCCTCAAATGTGTTTATGGTTCAAATCTGTAGCACCTGTATGGTCCAGGAAACTCCAAGCCAAGGTATAAAATTAAAGTGGATTTGGATGGGTAATGCCTAGAATCTGATGGAGGAAGAAAAAAACACCTTTTCTGGAGAATGGCCACTCAAACCAGATTGAGAGCTCAAAATATGAACTCACAATAAAAATTTGAGACACAAAAGGAAAACCCGAAGTACTTTATATTAAGTAAAGGAGGTCAGGAGCATGGGAATTAGAAGGGTGGGAATTTAAGAGGGTCAAGAAAGGCCCCACTGAGAAGGTCGTATTTGAACAAAAGATCCAAATAAGAGCAATGTGAGGAGGTAAAACCTTCCAGGTAGGGGGGGCAGCATGCTCCTGGTATGTGAGAGCAATGCTTGGCATGTTTGAGGATCATCGAGGATGCCTGTGTGCTTGGGGTGGAGCAAGCAAAGGAGAAGGAAGTGAATGAGAAGGCTATTTTCACTTTTACATTATTATTCCCATCTTTCTACTTTTTTGGGGTATATTTTAATATTACTTTTTTTTTCCCGTTTCTTGAGTTGAATGCTTAGCACAATAATTTTTAGGTTTTCGTCTTTACTTAATCTAAGTACTTGGGACTATATATTTTCCTCTAAGTACTAATATCACTACATTACATGAATTTTAGGTTTACTGTTAACACCTGGTTCTAATAATATTCTAATGTCCATTTAAATTTTGTCTTTGATGCATAACTTGTTTGACTAGAAATACATGGATATGTAAATTAATTAATAATGCTAATTCCAAATATATATACAGTTACAAAAATGTAAATAAAAAAAAGTATATAAGTATATATAAATTAATGTAATACAGGGCTTCCAACCAATAGAGTAAAAATATTTGGAATTAAATGTAATACCATTATCTAATAAAAAGAAGTCAGGAAAAGGAATAAGGTAAGTAGAATCATGATACAATGTGTTATAAATTATTTAAAATATGTTAATAATCACAATTAATGTAAATTGAATTCTCCAGTTGAAATATAGATTAGGGAAGTGGGGAACCCAGCTATATACTGTTCATTAAAAATACCTTTAAAAAAAAGTTCACAGGAATGTTGAAAGTAAAACAGTTGAAAAAAGATATATTAGGCAAGTACTAACCAAAGAAAGCTATTTGAATATCAGCAAAATGGGAGTTAAAGCAAATAATATTACTCGAGACAAAGTAGATCACTCCCATTGAGAGAAGGTTGGTTTTGACCAGGTTTAGTTCACCAGGAATATAGAGCCATTTTCAACTAACATTCAACAATAATTTAACCTTAATACATATAAAGCAAAAATAGAAATCAACAAACTCTGTTATCCTAGTGTGAGATTTTAACACATCTGTCACAGTGATAATTAAGAAGATGGAAGATTTAAGCATATTGAGATGAGTATTTTATTTTAATCCATTATGGATGCAGTAGCCTTCCAGTTTCTCAAGTGTCATACTCCCTTCCACCCCCAGGCCTTTTCCTTGATGTCTTCACTGTCTGAGATGTTTTTCATCATCAAGTCTCCCTCCTCCCCATTGCTCTAATCCAGTGAACTAAGGTGAACTCCTACATCTCAGCTTAACATCACCTGTTCTAAGATGTCTCCCCTGGCCGCCTCCTCCCCCAACCTCAGCCACGTTTCTCTTTCATAAACCCCACAGAATCAATCATATCCTTTCTCTAAATAGCACATATCTTATTTTGCAATTATATATCATTAATATAATTACCTGACTAATATTGTTTTCCTTGACTAGACACCAGGGGCCATAATATCATGGATGTTATTTTTTTAACGATTTTCCCCCTGCCCTTAGCTGAGCACAAAACAGGTGAACAAGAAATAATTGATTGAATAATGAATTATGAGCTGAGAAAATAATGTTGGGCCATCATATATAAGCGACAGTTTTCAATTCATCTTTTCTTGCATCTCAGCAGCATAGGCAGGTTCACGATCTGTTTTAAGATCTGTAGTTCATGTTTGTTTATGCTGAAGGTCAGCAAGTTACTGAATTTTTGAAATTCTCTTAGTTGTAAATAGTTTATTGTTACCTACATACTTTCCAGAAGGAGCCTTCATGACTGATAAGCACTAAGAGCTCATAATAAGATATCTGGATTGCCCATGTCCTTATTTACAGTCCAGGGCAGTGAGTGATTCTTCCCCTAAAATATTGGTCTCAGCTTTGGTTTCTATAATAGCAAATTCTTCATGAGCAGAACTTTTCTTTCTCACTCTTTCTCTTAGTCATTATTTGGTTCTATTAGAATTTCTTTATATCATTTAAATTTTACAACAGCCCTGCTATGGATGAGGATTCTGAAATTTGGGGATATTAAATGACTTGTTGAACATCATACAGCTAGGAGAGGTGGAGTAAGCAGAACCAGTTCTTCTGATTCTTTGTAAAGTGCTCTTTCTATCTATTTTTCACCTCTTGTAGTTTAAAGAATTAATATGGTAGAATTAACTGTTGTTTCCAATTGTTTGCTGCCTCCATGAAAGAGAATGATCCATCTCCATCCATTCTCATGTAATCCCATTGCCTCCCAGTGGGAAAAATATACCTTCCCACTTGGCCATGTGAGTTACTTTGGCCAATATGATGTGAGGGGAAGTGACATATGCCATGCCTAAGCAAAAGCTTTAAGAGTTGTTGGTTCAGGCTGTTGGTTTTTTTGTTGTTGTTGTTGTTGTTGTTGTTTTCTTCTACTGTGAAAACTGTATGTTCCATATAGGGGCCATCTTCAGCGTAGATTCCAGAATCAAGAAGTGAAATAGAGCTAAAGAGGAGTCAACCCACAGTTGACATTAAAGTGAGCAAGAGATAAACATTTGCATTTCTAAGCCACTGAGACTTGTGGATTTCTTATTACTGAAGCAAATGCTAACTAATAACTAGCTAATATTTACTAAGCAATTGCTCTATGTTAGGCCTGTACCACGCACTTTGCCTATGTCATTTAATCTTTATACAAACCCTTGAAGTTAATATTATTATCCTATTTCACACGTGAAGAAACAAAACCTTAGTGAGGTCATGTAAAGAGTCGGGTGAATCTTGGATTTAAAATCAGGCTATATGACCCCTGAGTCTGAGCAATTGACACTTCAAAATTACTCCTCCCAACCTATGACACATGAGCCCCAATACTTTATTGGCCCAAATTTCAATTTTTTAAAGACCTTGAAATATTATATAATGGCCTGATTTATTAAGTACTTTGGAGGTATGAATTACTCAAATCGGTAGAGTTAGCACTATGGGAGATGCATTCATTACTGCTCTGAGCTCAAGATACCAAGCCATACAGACAATCTTATTTTCTGATTAATGCATTTGGAAACATCTTCTGTAATGTGAGACTTAGCCAAAGCCTCTCTATACAGTTATTTACATGTTTTTCTTTTAGCTGCAAAGTTCGTGGTTCAAACCCAGGGGCGTAGTTATTTGAAAAGCTGCATACTGTAGCAGAAAGAATAGTCATGTAAGATTAAGGAGATCTGACTTATAGTCTTCCTTTCAAAACCAACCCGATGTTTAATATTTGACATATCACTCTGATCCCCAATTACCTTATGTGCAAAGTGAAGCTGAAAATATTTCACAGCTTATTGACTAGGAGCTTGAAATAAATGATCTCTGCAGGAATTTTATAATGCTAAGCACTATGATTAATTATTCTGTGTTAGCCCACACTCTCATGGCTGAGACAAAAACAGACTGGTACACTGGAATGAGAACTGGTATCTGTATTCTGGTTTTGATCCTGCTGCTAGTTGGTTTTGTATTCTCAGCAGATCATTTATCCTTATCTGGACCTCATTCCATCCATTGTCCATCTTCCCCTCTTAAATAATGAGGAAATTGGAGAACATGCTCCTTATGGCCTGTTAGTTTGAAAAAGCACTGCTTCTAAACTGGATAAATGGAGTTACTTTGCATGTGGTGTTGCAATTGCAACAGTTGATTGGGCTACTTTTAGCATACACCAGGTCGCCAAGTTTAAGATGATATGAAATTTCTTACAGAGGGACTGACATTTAGCCATATTCTTTCTAATTCATGCGCCTCTTTTGTATTTAGTACAAATTCTTTCATGAAATATGTGATCAGTAACTTTTTCCTCTTTTCCCAGTCTTGAGTATTTTGAAAGTCACAGTATTTCAATAACCATTTTCTACAGGGCGTACATTAGTTTATGAGGCAACACTTGATTTTAGAATATTAAGATAGTACCATCAGTCCTTTGTTTACATTAATGGCCTCCTATGTTGTTGGATTGTTTTAATTCTCTCATTGTCATTATTTAAAGTAGGTAGCCGAATGAATTATATTTGATAAAAGTGTGTATGTATTGAAAGTATAAATATTTATGGTAGTGTGATTTTAAATGTCATCCTTCAATGCTAATATTTTTAAAATTCAATGATATTTCAGATGGTGGATTCAAATTGGATTTCTCACCTCATGTTTGTAATATTTGGTTTCTTATTAAGCAAATAAAATAGGTGATAGTTTATTTAAACTCTTGCTCCTGAAATAGTCATTCTGTAAGTGTCCGACAGCACATAGGGTGGCACAACGTTTTCCCTAAGCTGGGGAGCACTGTCGCAGTGCTTTATTACTTCACTGTCTGCTTTTAGAAAGATGGACCCTGATGTGGCAGTTTGTAGCTATACATTAGTGTGGTTTGTGTTTGAGCCAGTTGTCGCCTGACCTCTCCTCCCAGTAGAGGCAGTGTAATGCCATCTGCACATCTTTGAGTCACATTAAATCATGTCATTTAAAGGGCCTCTGAATGTGAACGAGTTACCTTATGCTTTGGAGAGAAATTGGTTGAACTGCTGAACTAAAAGTCCATGTTCGTTTGCGCTCACCAATTTTCATATTGTTTTAATCCTTCCTTTTCTGGACAGGTTATAACATGGGTGGAAACTGTGTTTGAAAAATTGCTACTGTTATAGATAGAATATTACTAAAGATTTTTAAAATGTCATGAAAGTAATTCACACTCTATATATTTAGATGTAAAATATGTTCCAGGGTTGAAATCTAAACTGTCTTCCCAATATGGGTATGGATGTTTCTAGACATAGTTTGGCCAAGAAGCTGCCTTGCCAAAATACACTCACATGAAGGACTGAGGATTTTAATGAGAAAAGACTCTACCTAAAGAGTAAGAACTGAAATGATCAAGTCTATTGAATGAACAATGAGTTGTCACAAGGAAGGATGCGTTAAGTTCATTCCCAGGCATTTTTTTATTCCACCCTGCAAGGACCAAGTTGAAAATCCTAGGGAGAAACAGCTCCACAAATAGAAGTGTTATATCTCCTCAATGTCTTTCAAAGGAAGAGAAAGCAGGAAAAAGGATCTCCAGGAAGAACAGATTTGTAGCAGAATGTAATATACATGTGGAAGAGGAGGTTTGACCAGGTCAATTTTGTTACTCTGGAAGCACAAAGTGGCAGAAGACATCCATGTGGTCAGTCCCAATAAGCGGGAAGAGATTCTTTTGGCTTCGGTACTATGTTCTGTACTTCCTGTGGCTACTTATGGTGTCACCATAGCTCCTGAAGACCCATGTGGCTACTTGTGGATATGAGAAATAGTCCATGGAAACCAGATTGATTATATAGGGGAACACTTCTGGGAACATTTCAGTTTACCCCTTATCCATTCCCTCATGGAAAGTAATTGAGGTGGGAATAGTAGGTGAAAAGTGGTTAGAAACTAGCATTCCAATAATTGTGTTGGTGAGAGATGTCCCTAACAAAAAGTTTGCTTTTATTTATTTATCTGTTGAACCTCAGATGCACAGAATTGGAAACATTATCAATATAACATGTTCAAAGATAAATGCATAGTCCTATTTCATTTTACTTTACTTTTAATACCATGACAAAAAACTCGTAGTGAATCTGCTACCCAACACAGAAAACAGAAAATTACGTTTAACTTATATCTACCTATGTGCTTCTTCCTGATCCCATTTCCTTGCCTCCCTCTCACCTCTGGAGGTAACCACTACCCTGAATCTTGTTTTATCCCCTTGCTTTTTTTCCTTGTATGCTTAACTGATATGCTGTTTATTTCTACTTATTTTTCAAAGTTACAGAATTATCCTATTTTACTAGACTTCAGGGATTTGATTTGATTTTTCACTCATATTGTATTCCTAAGATCCATCCATGATATTGCATATAAAGTTTATATTTCCACTGCTGGAGACTGTTTCAAGTGCTATATAACATTCCATATTAGACCTCAGGGAAATACATTTTGTCAAAATGCCCCTATTTTATGAACATGTTAGTGGAATTGAAGGAGTGTTTCAGTTTTCTATTGTGAATAACAAACCATCGCCAAAGTTTTTAAGATGCTGTGAGCTCATATGGATCAGTTGACTGGTTCTTCTGCTTCACATGGCACCAGCTCGGCTGCTTTCAGCAGCAGAGCATGGTGGTAGTCTTAGGCTTCTCCTTCACATCTGAAACCTCAGTGCTCCTCCACATGGCCTTTCCACATAGCAGGCTTAACTTCCACATACATGGTGATTCAGGGTAATCAGATTTCCTACCTAACTTTTATGTTAAGAGCATAAGTGGAAGCTGGCATGCCCCTTAAAGTCTACACCTGAAACTTAAAAGCATCGTACTTCCACCATATTCTACTAGTCAAATCTCAAGCCTGGCCCAAATTCAATGATTGGAAGATTGGAGTGGTATGTGCCTACAGGGAAGGAAGGAAGGCAAGAAGGAAGGAAGGAAGGAGCATAGGGATAACAGCCATTGTGAAAACTATTTCCCGTGGTCCACCTTCCATCTATAATCACTCACATCCTACCCATGTGAAAAATAAATTCAATCTCTCTCACAGAACTTCCTTCCCAATTCAGTATTGGTTCAAAATACAGAATCTAATATTGAAATCAGGTACAAATATGAAAGTGACTCCTTGGGTACAGGACTTTGAGTACAGCTCTTTGGTGCATACCTTAGAGACAGAGGACGTTCAACTGAAAAATACAAGTCACCTATCCCCCTTACACTCAACACACAATAGTGAGATAGGGACAGGATAACAAATATAAACATCCTATATCTTTTGCAATGGGTGAGGGTGGAGGGATGAGATGCAAATAAAATTTTCTGGTCCACGATGATAATCACATACAATTGGCACACATTTCCAATTCTCCCTGCTCTGGAGGCAGAAAATTTTCTTAGAGTAGGGCTCATTTTTGCTCCCTGGAAATATTACTCAGTGGTTCTTGACTCTACCTACTGAGCACTTGGACCTACCCACTGTGTCATCCTTCCTTTTGTCATACAAAACCACCCACATACGCAGCTTAGTAGAGTTCTATGTCTGCATTCTGCCCATTGAAGATTGAGGCTTAAAGCTCTTTTTTCATTTTGTACTACTTCTGTCCCTTTTAGTCCAAGTTGGTATGATATTACTAATACAATTCTCTTAAAAACTGTGTGGGTTTCTTAGAACCAGTCGAAGTTACTTTATTAGACAAAAGCCATACCCTAAAATATCTCAGACAGACACATCTTTTCCTTGTGCTGAGTCAGGATGGTGTGAGAAAATTGTCTTAATATTCTTAGCAGCAGTTTTGTCTAGCTGAGAGACTAAAGTGAATTATCTTAAATCTTTGAGGTATTAGTAAAAGATTTTACAGTATCCCCTTACTTAATCTTTACTCTGAGACTGCATTTTACCAATAGTGCCCTGAATTTGGTCATTTCCATTAGGTTGTTTCTAACTTTGAAATTTTTGGCACCTGGAATGAAAATCAGTTTTATATTCCAATCTAGGAAATCATGGATTGGAAATATTTCCTCTAAATTCAGCCTGAACACTAAAAGATTAATTCTTTAATTCATTTGTGTCTTCTACTACTTTATAATAAGCTGCCAAAAGAAGCCATTGTTGGTCTGAGTTGGAAGCTTCAAGAAGCTTCACATACATATCTAGAGCCTCATTGCTCTTTCATACGGTTAGTCTGGTCTTTCTCACAGCACAGTAATCTTGGGGATATCTTACATGGAGAGTAGCTTGAAAAATGAGAGAAAAGGGCTGTCAGAGCTCTAAAAACCAGACCTAAAACTGACACATTGACAGTTCCAGATTCAAGGGGAGGAGAAGTAGACTCCACCTTTGAACGGCATGTGCATACAAGAGAAGGAACCATTTGATGGTGGTGAGCTTTGGAAGCTGTCTACTAGATTTAGTAAAATAAGTAACACTCTTGGCATAACCAGCTTTCCTAATGGACACTTTATAATAAAGTACACTCCACCTGGGTATCACACAGTAACGTATTTAACAAGAAAGTTTTCTGTTATTGCTGGTGTGATTGCTTTTTCCAAGAAAATGCTGAGCAGTGTTAAAATGAGAATATGCAAGGCCAGGAGAGGAAAGCAGCAAGTGGGTATGGGTGTCTTAGTTTGCCAAAAGGCTGGTGATGCAAAGTACCAGAAATGGGTTGGCTTTTATAAAAGGGATTTATTTGAGGTAAAAGCTTACAGTTCCAAGGCTGTAGAATGTCCAAATCAAGGAACCATCAGAGATGCTTTCTCACCAAAGTCAGCTACTGTTGATCCTGTTGTCCTGCCATGTGGTGAGGCAAGATGGTCACCAATCTCTGCTGAGGTTCCAGCCTTCCCCTCCAGAATCTACTGTCTCCCGGAGCTCAGCTGTGGGCAACCGGGCATAGGGCTTGTTTCTTTCTGGGTCTCCTCTTTCAGTCTCGGCTGCTCTTCTTTCTTCCCAAGTTCAGCTGTGAGCTATCAGGCCTAAGGCTCATCTCTCCCTGGACCTCAACTCTTTGAACCTCTCATAGATTCTCTCCTCAAGCTCAGCTGTGGGTGAACCTGGCATACTTTCTCTCACATTGCAGGATCAAATATGGCAGCTTCTTTTCTTTCTGTGTCTCTCTTCCTGTATCTTTGTTTATATCAGACCCAGCAAGAGGGCAGAGACCCAAGCTGGCTCACTCCCATGACATAGTCTAATCAAAAGCAATCTAATCAGGTGATCTAAAGTGAATCTAATGCAACCAAAGGGTGCCACATCCACAGGAATAGATTATTTTAAGAACATAATCTTTTTGGATTCACAAAAGAAATTCAAACTATCTCAATGGATTTGTGTTGAAAAGAAGATGCAGAGTTCTGGGCACTTGATAAACTTCTTGGTGGGGATAGGGCAGGGTGTAAGGAATGCCAAAAGTTGTAATCAAGAGTGTTGGCTAAAGATTAGGCTCTGGAAATATATATATAACCAAGGTATTAGGGGACTGGTGTAGGGCAATGTACTTTTCCTGGGTTTTGTTTCCTCAATGAAACATGACTAACATATATATCCCAGGTCTGCTGTGATTCAATGAGAACATGCACAGAAAGCAAGTAATGCATTCCCAGCCTGATCTTTGCAATTTCATAAATTCTTTTCCCTCTGCCTTTGTATATGCTATTCTGTCTGCTGATGTCCCTGCAACATCTGGCATAACAAACTCTTATGCCTTTTTTTAAATGCAAAGGGATTTAGAACTTTGATGCCCAGGGTTGATATAGCTTTGTAGGTCTGGTGGCTAACAATGCACATTCAGTCAAAGAGGACAAATTTTACTAGCAGAGGAGGACTGTTCTTTAGTTTAAAATGAGTTTATGTACTCACCCTTTCAAATCTTAGAGTCACTTTCTTCAGAAATTCTTCCTGATTCTGCCAGTCGGGGCTACGTGACCCCTTTTGTACTTCTAACACACTGAATTCATTCTGCTGTTAACGGCTTTTCCAGTACCTGGCGAGTACCTTGAATGCAGAATAAATATATTATTTTCTTTGAAATTTCAGCATCTAATACAATGTAAAATATGTCATAATCAGTAAGAACTGTTGATTAGTTGTATTCCCCTTTCCCTTATACACTATATATGTACTTATGCCAGAAAAATATAAAATTTGAAATCTGGATAAAGTCTAGTATTGCAGGGATATGGATATATAAGAAGTCCCACGTACTCCAGGGGAATTGGTACAGCTGTTCTGGAAAGTGATCTAGCATATGTAACCAAATCAAGGATTTCCCCATCTACAACCCAGCAATTCCACAAAGCAATAAAGGAATTTGTTAAAAAAAAAAAAAAAAGGTAATATCAATGTTATTTATGGTGGCAGGGAGTTGGAGCCAATTTGAAGGTCCATTACTAGGGGAGTGGACAGGCTCTGTGGGCAGCTTATATAGCATGCTGTACTATGCAGCCTCTAGAGATAATAGATTAGATAGATGAACACCTGGCAATTTGGTGGGTCTTTAAAATACAATACTGGTTGAAAAAGCAAACAAGAATGAAAATCCACAATACATTATCGTTTATGTAAATTAAAAATTTCATGCATACTAGGTGGGGGAAACATGGCAGCTGAGTAAGGCATTCCAAGAGTTAGCTAGTCCTACAGAGCAGTTAGTAATCTAAACTAACTAAAGCACCTGTTTGGAGGGCCCAGGAGACCAGAAGAGCATCCTACAACATCTTTGAAAGAATGGAAGGAGAAGACTGCCCATGTGCACAGAAGATTTGTGAGTAGAGCCCTCCACACTGCAGAGGCCGGTGCCCATCCTCCACTGGCGGTGCAATCTGCCGTGTGAAATATTCCATAGCTGGAGTTGGAAGCTCCATTTTCCGAAAATGGGAGAGGAAGAGATGGTTGACCACTGACTTCATTTACTGATTTGTAAATTTGGCTGGCTAAAGTGTAATCCTAATAACAGCTAAAGTTTGAATCTGTCCAAGTCTGAAAGAGTAACCGCCATTATTAACTGTGCCCCTGGCATGAGGGAAAGTGGGGCTGATTGAAAATCAGAGTGAAGTTAGGGACTGGCTTTTTTTCACCCAGATTAGATTGCAGCCCTAGGCCCTAGCCTAGGCCCCATCCTCACCTCTGGCAGAGAGGAAGCTGGGGGGACCTGTACCGGCCTCTCTGGGTAACACCAGGTACATTCAGTAGGCGCAAACTGAATAGCCAGTCATAAACCTGGGGCTCCATCCCCACTCCCCAATAGGATAGGAGGGAAGATGTGTTTCCTGGGCCTCTCCGGGCAACTGCGGTGCTTTCAGCCCAAATGAAAGAAACTAAAGAGAGAAACTGCGTCCAGAATAAATGCATCTAGTAAGCCAGATGCCAAGACACCAACAAAAAATTACAATCCATACCAAGAAACAGGAAGATATGGCCTAATGAAAGGAACAAGATAAACCTCCAGATGACATAAAGGATTTGAGACAACTAATCGTAGATGTTCACACAAATCTCCTTAATAAATTCAATGAAATGACTAAAGAGAGTAAGGATATTAAGACATTGGGTGAGCACAAAGAAGAATTTGAAAACATACATAGAATATTAGCAGATCTTATGGGAATGAAAGGCACAATAAATGAAATGAAAATACAATGGAGACATATAACAGCAGATTTGAGGAGGTAGAAGAAAGGGTTGGTGATCTTGGGGACATGGCCTTCAAAAGCAAACATACAAAAGAACAGATGAAGAAAAGAATGTTAAAAATTGAACAGGGTCTCAGGGACTTAAGTGATGGCAAGAGACATGCAAACATTCATGTCATGGGTGTCCCAGAAGGAGAAGAGAAGGGAAAAGGGGCAGAAGGAATATTTGAAGAAATAATGGTAAAAAATTTCCCAACCCTATTGAAGGACATGGATATCTGTGTCCAAGAAGTTGTTACAAGATAGAGGAGGGCTGCGGAGGCGTATTGATGCTTAATATATGTAGAAGTTTTAATTAACTTGACTGTAAATGTGTGGAATGGATAGAGTTGATGGTAACACATTATAGTGAGTAGCAGCTGCTTTATTAACGGTATTGTGGCTGAAAAGGGTAGTCTAGGGATGTAAATGTCAATTGAAAGAAAGCTAGAGAATAATCTAAGGACTGAATAACATAATGAACCTAGAGGTGGATGAGAAATGTGGTCAATAATATAAATGCAAGAATGTCCTTCTGTGAACTAGAACAGATGTATGTCACTATTGAAGGGTGGTGGGAATGTGGAGAAGCATGGCAAAATACAATTAATGTAACCTATGGACTATAGTTAACAGCAATGCTGTAATAGTCTTGCATCAATGCCAAAGATGTACTGTGTTAATAATAGGGGAGTATGGAAAAAATATGCCAAATGTATGCTATAGACCATAGTTAATAGTAATAGTCTGATGATATTATCTCAAAATCTGTAAGAAATGTTCCTCAGCAGTGTGGTGTGTTGGTGAAGGGGTGTTGTATGGGAATTCTACACCTGTGCATGATTATTTTGTAAGTTCACAACTTCTGTAATAAAAATATATTTTTAAAAATTCATGCATCCTAAACAGCAACACACCTTTTTTAACACCCAAAAACAAATGAATATATGTTAAACACATTTGAGTGGTTGTCTTGGTGGGAAAAGAAAAATGAGAATGAGGAGCGCTGATAAGGGAGAAAATAAAATTAAAAGGGGAGGAATAAAACTTATAAAAGTGTTTAAGAAAATAAGCCCTACATGTCATTTAAGAAATTTGTATTAAAAGAGCAAGTAGAAATTTCTAAAGTTTAGTGACTGTTAACTGAGTCCCACTAAATGAGGAGAAAGATTGCCTAAGAGTAACTTTTTTCTTTTTAATAGAGAAAGAAATATACACTTATGTCAGATGGGAAAAAATGAGAATCATGGAATCTGCATTCCTGGCAGGAATTTGGAATGATTCTGGATCAAATGTTTGGCATTTTAGGAAGTTTCTTTAAAAAGCTAGTCTTGAAATCAGAACCCACTGTTCTCAGGCTTTTCCCCTCTGACAAAAAAAAAAAAGGAAAGAAAGAAACAGAAGCTGACAAGTCACTGAGAGATTCATGGAACAGATAATAGCTCTTTTCAATCATGGAAATGAGTTAGTGCTAATCAAGCACCAAAAACAACCCAAAGAAAGCAGCAGCAGAAGCAAGCCAGAAGAGAAAGAGTCAAGAAGCTAGTACTAAAGGTACTTTGAGGGCATGGTCTGAAATTAAGAGAAAAGGGATGAAATTGAGACTACAGCATTTTCACATTGCATACGTGGTAAAGTTAAAAGCAAAAACAAAGTATGGAAATGACAGGATCCCTTAGTTTATGTAGTCTAATACATGTCTAATCTTTAAATCTTATTTCCTATATCATATTATTTCTTGGTCCTATCAAAATCTTTTGAATTGCCTTCCGAATTCACAGAAAAGGCAATTTTAGCTAGCTTGTGGGTTAAATACTTTCTGGGGGAAACATCCCTAGTTTGCTCTGCTTGCATTACCTACAACCATCGGGGTTCACTGGCTAGTAGCTATCACAGTAAACATTGTGCCTCTGAGTAATTTATCAGCCTGTAAGGTGCAAACTTTGGCCTGTGCGTTTGTGCAAGAATTGCCTTGGTAACTTGTTGAAAACACATTCTCTGGACACACCTCCAGATATTCTGATTCGGGATGCCTGGACTTGGGTCCGGGAATCTACTGTTCCATCAGCCCTAATCTAGGCAATTCTGATGCAAGTGTTTAATAAACCACATTTTGTGGAATTTCTCTGAAAGGCTATTCTTAGAAATCAGAACCTGATGAACAACTGCAAATGTCTCGTCTTTAAAGCACAATCATTCCATACAGCAAAGGTTGGAAACATTGGGCTATTGGCTGGTAAACTGGGTGACATTTTGGTCTCCTCCCATAAAATAGCATGAAGATTACAATGTACTCCTAAATAAAAGAAACCACTACTTCTAGTGTGCTTTTGAGTTTTCATTACTTCACTCATATTTAACAATTTTATTTAAATCCAAAATTACGGAAAGGTTTCTTCTGAGCAGAAATAGCAATAGGGCTCTGTCCCGAAAACTCTGAGTGGGAAGAGCTCCCTATCCTCTCTCTCTGGGTGCTATCCTCTGCCAGGGCACATAAATTTACACAGTCACCCCTGAAGCTATGTTTTATTATAGCAGCAGGACTTTGAGGAAAATTATTACCATTGTGATCATAGGAAATAGAAAAGTTGAAATTATTGCCAGCCCTTGTTCTTCTTCCCAGCTCTGCTACCACCCAGACAAGACTGTATTCCAAATGGATTTATGCAGCTAAGGCTGTTATGGAGTATGAGTCACGCCAGGAAAAGTGAGGAGATAGATTCTCATCGCTGGGAAGGTTTATGACAGCACATGGGGAAGGACAGAGCATCTGAAGCTAATTCTCTCATTATTTAGAAGAAATAGTCTATGGGTCTTGAAGAACAAGTACTCTGTTCTACACTCTAGTAGGAAACCTGTTTTCTGTGATCAAACGACATGTAACAAAGTTCTACAAGCAAATACAATATGTATATTAAGCCAGGGTAGCTCACACACCAACCAAAGGAAAACAAAACATGCCAAAGTATCTAAAATCTACAAACACAACTGCCCCTCTCTATCTCAAACAGCATGTTCCGCGAATAAGAGTGTTAATGTAGCAACTTTAGAATCTGGTACCAATGTTTGACTTCAAAAGGAGGCTCAGGTGATGTAAAGAAGAAAATTGGTTGTATCAAAATACCAAGTGTGATTTAAAAAAAATTCAGAGCTATACTTAAAATGTGTCAATAAGATTTTAAAATATCCTCTTAAAAACTTGTATTTAAAACTTGTATCTTAAAACCCTTTTAAGATAGATACTTCATGAAAAGTAAATGAATTACTTCTTTTGATGTGATTTCATAGAAACCTCAAGTCTTTAGATACATAATTTCTCCCATTAAGTATCGTCATCAACAACAGCATTCACATTTTTTATTATGCTAACACAAAACTCTTACGTTTAACTCACATGTTTAACATAAAAATCATTTAAGTAGCTATTCTCAATTTAATCAAGTAGGGTGAAGTGACAGGTATTCATTTCCTTATCTCTTCTCTATAAAAAATGTTTAATCTTCCAGGCAGCTCTTCTGTTTCCTTTAGATAAATATTGAGGTATCCTGTCCAGAGCATTTTACCAGAACTGTGTAAGAAGTTTCGATTGCATCAGGGGGTTTTCTGTGCCCATTTGTTTCCCTACTTTTTGTGGAAACATGGCTCCCATTGGTCTTCAATCTGATCTGGGGGGAAAAAGTGTCTCTGGCTTTCCCCACTCCTTCTTCCCATTTCGATGGGCTCATTACCAGTATCTGCACAGAGCAGAGAGACAAGAAGCCCAGTAATAGTTGTCTCTGTCTCAGTTCCAATCCTGAAACTGATGAGGCCTTTTGTTTTCCCTTCCAACACCATTTGATTCGCATTCTTATAAAGTTAAAGGCAGCCTTGCTTACGTTTATCTTGTTTTCTTTTGCTCAGGCTCTGTTTCTCAGTTCCGGATGCTCTGAAGATATGTGTGGAGATCTGACACCCATCTTTTCTGGGCTATGGAGTCCTAGGAGATTAAACTACGAATACAATAGCACTACATTCTTTTTTAAGGCTACTAGAGAAACTCCCCCCTCCCCCATTACCATCCTTAGTTTAGTAGTAAAAGTTTTTTTTTGTTTTTTTTTTAAATAAATCGGTCAAGTTTAAAAAGAGTTTTCACAGTAAATGTTAAAGGTATGAAAGATGAAAAAATGCTTGGATGATCATTTCTGATCATTTTAAAGGCTATCCTTAGAATGTCAAGTAAGGTAGAGTTTGATGATAAATTCAATGTAAAAAAAAAAAAAAATTATACATTGCCAGAGAATTTTCTCTCTAAATCTAGTTCACTTTCTTTCTTCAATCTAAAAGTACACTTAAAGCTTCATTTTGTAGCAATGCCTTTGTTTAAAGACAGAAATTAATATGCCTTTAAAATAATGTGCCAGAAATTAAGCAAAATCTAACCACTAGAGTCGGAAAATAGAAAATATTTGGTTGACATGGCTAAGAAATAATAAGAAACTGAGAAAAGAGATATTTTTATTATAACAACTACTCTCAATATTACTTTCCAAAGATTAATTTCTCCTCTTTTTTCTTCTGTCTCATTTCCTTACTCTTCCTTCTTGCTATTAATGTAATGATCAGATTCTGAGCTCTTTGAAGGCAGAGAATATTTTTACTTTGCTCTCCATTGTATTCCCCTAGAATGCAAGCTAAATCCCATGAAGGAGTTTGTTCATGGCTATATTTCTGATTCTTAGTAAATGCACAATAAGTATATGTTTGAAGAATGAATGACTGAATGAAAGAATGAGTAAGATCTCATGCACTCCTACTGATATCCTCTGGTGGTCTCCCAACCAATATAAATTCTTTCATCATATTTTCCCTTAGATGATGTGGCAGTTCGGTATTGTTTATGAATTCCAAAAAATAGATATTGGATTGTGTTTGTAAACTGGTCTGTTCATCAGGGCATATTAGATTGCATTAGATTTAGAAGTTTCATTTTTACTTTATTAAATGAAGATTAGGGCTTTTATTTGACCACATCATTAGAATGATTCAGTTTGAGTCTCCTAATGGGCTATATAAATGGATGCTTAATCAAAGACAGGGAAGTAAATACATGGAAAAGGAGAACATAGAGAGTTTAGTTTTGGATGCTGGAATCCTGGGGAGAAAGCCAAGCCGTTCACCTGATAGTTTGCAGCCGAAGAGACCAGAACCCTGAACAGCTGAGAAAGCCCAGAAAGAAACGATCACCAGGGCAAGAGACAAGCCTTATGCTAGCCTACAGCTGAGATTGGAAGAAGCTGGGATTACGGAGCCTTAGGAGGAAGAGGAAGGCTGAACCCTCACAGAGACTGGCAGCCATCTTGCTCCAAAGCATGGCAACAGTCTTTGGTGGGGAAGTAACTTACTCTTTATGGCCTTGTGACTGTAAACTTCTACCCCCAATAAATACCCTTTATAAAAGCCAACAGATTTCTGGTATTTTGCGTCAGCACCCCTTTGGCTGACTAATACAGATGATAATTACAAGTTTATGTCATAAGCAGCTTGCATTTTATGCATGTAAAAGTTCTCTGGTTTCGAAAGCCACCAAGTAATACCATCTATGTTCATTTTGATAGAACAGGAGACATGTCTACGTAATAAAGAAAAAACTGGAGAACATAACCACTGCAGTTATTTGGAATTAAACAAGGAACTCCTAATTCTTACTTGAATGACTGTTTTATTTTTCAACTTATGTGGCTGCTTTGTGACAGAGCCAAAACCAAAATGCTGCTCCCTAGAGAGCCCCAGAAAAAGAGATCATGTACTGCCTTATTCAGAAATGTTTTTTTGTGTTTCATAAGCCCTCCTTCCATACAATGTAAATTTAAATTGCCTAAAAATATAACCTTTGTTCTGCTAGAATCTCAAAAAGAAGACATTACAATTTAAATATCTTATATCTTGTATGCTCAAATCGAGTCACTCAAACTTCTTTGGGCTAAATTTCATGTAGTTTTTTTTTTCATTGTACTTATTTACCATTTTTAAAAACATGCTTATCACTCTTCTCTGCCTTCTCCCCCTAAGCTTGATGAAACGTCCCACTTTTAAAGTATGAGTAAAATTTGAGTTAATGAATTCTATACTCATGTTGTTTTTCTTCGCCCATCCCTCCACTTCAACCTCAGAGTGTTGCTCTTGCCTAGCTTCTTTCTGACTTGATCAATACAATGGCACATTTCAATCAGATGCAACCCCTGTAATTTGAATGTATTTTGAATGTTTAAATTGACATTACATTTTGAGTTTTATGCAATTTCACAAGGTTTCATTTCAAAATGGAGGAGAGGCTTGCTTGGCCATTTGATGGTAGTGCTTCCTTCCTCTAGACCTCTGTGGCTTTTACTGCAAGACATAGGACAAGATTAATTCAGAGTAGTTTCTGTCCGAGCAGTGACTGATGTGCTTGGAAGGCCTTTGCCCAGCACTATTTTTGCACATAGTACGTGCTCAATAAATGTCTGTGGAATGAGGGTACATACCTATTAATTCATTACCATATTGCTATTACAAGAGCAAAGCTTTTATGGAGAAAAAACACATCTATTTATTTTTCTGTTGTTTCTTTTTAACAAAAGCATGCTTACAGTAGATCACAAATATACAGAAATCATTATACATTTTCTTTTAACCTGAATCTCACTATGACATCGAAATTGACGGTTTATTTTAGTAGCAGCCGTTTAGGAGTAAATTCCCAAAGCATTGCAGGATAATTAGATAGAGCATAATTCACATACTGTATGCCACCTTGAAAATGGACTTCTTCAGAAAGGTATACGCTTGAAAAGAGCAAGTACCTTCAAACTGTCTCTGAATGGATTCCCATCTCATAAAACTACACAGAGAGTGTGGCAAAGATAATGTCAGCACTTAATGCAGAAAAATAATGCAACATGTTCTTTTTTGGTTCATTTACTTCCATATGTTACTTGAGTAATGAAAACCTCTTTGATGTAGAGACAGAAGTGGATGTACCCTGAAATCCTAGTCAATAATGAAGCCTTATTTTTGTTACTTCTGGAATGACTGCTTAGTGTTCAATTATGAAAAATCTCCAGATTATTAGGAAATTTCATTTGATCTGTCACTTTAAGTACTAGATGAGGACTTTTCGTTTTCATTCTTCATTGCCCAGTTAATGTGTAATAAAAGTTTTTCCAATTTTGGAAATGCCTAATAACGATGCAGTTCTGATGGTACCGAGTGAATTAATATTTAAACACTTATATCTCCATAAGAGAATGCTATTAAAGAATTACTGGTTGCCAAAATACTTATGTTTATCATTACCTTATATGATATCAAACAGAACTTTGAATTAAATATTAATTTAAATTGTTCTAAAATGTATCAAAAATTCTATTAATTATCTAAATTACTCTAGGTTGTGGAAGAATCTGGAGTACAAATAATAAACTTTATCAATATTTAAACAGAAGTGAATTCAATAACTTATTTAATATTACTGAGAAGCAACAATCTACAGCTCAAATCTCAGCAAATGAAAACCATGCTTTGCTGTTTATATTTTACGACTGTAGGAGACAAACTAGTTCCAAGATAAAAAATAATTAAGAAAACACAGGCAAATGATAGCAAATATTTTGTGGATATGATTTCTTAAATTTTCTGGTAGGACAAAAAAAAAATCTGATCAAGTCTTCTTTATAGACTCATTCCATTAAGTTAACAAATTTTTCAGGAATTTAGGTTGATCTAAGACCAAACTATGAATATATGGTTTTTAACCCTGTTTGAAATTATCTGTGCAAGTCACTATTGAATAGGCACAATTGTGTGGGATTGTACTTCCTGCTTACATTGACCTCAGATGTTTTTCTATGGTGAAAAGTTTCCATCCGCAAATTTTTACAGCCACTATTCTTTGAAACAATATCTTCCTGTTTTGTATAACGTTTGTATAAATTAAAATATGATGAAAAATAGGTACTTGAGCATAGCCCCTAAAGCCTCATATAACTGAAAACAGTGGCTGATAAATTACAAAGGGAAAAATAAACCAATTCACAGTGGCACTTTGCTAATGCTGAATTTTAAGTAGGTATTAAAAAGCAATGAAGTCAGGATGGGAATTGTGGGAAGATGGCAGAGCAGGAAGCTCCAGGAAGCAGTCTTTCCACCAGAACAACTATTAAACAGGCAGGAACTGTCTGGATCGACCACTTGGAAACTCCGAAATCCAGTAGAACACTAGACAGCATCCAGGGAAGAGTGAGAGGAAGATGCTGGCAAATTATGGTAATTAGCACTAAATTGCTCTCTCCATGTGGGCGTTATTGGCAACCATCCCCCTCTCTCACAGCAGGAAGCAGTGGGATCCAGCCCCTGGCATAGTTTGCTGGTGCCAGAGGGAAGGGCGTGCTGGTTGATTGCTGACCATTGCTTTTTTTTTTTTTTTTTTTTTTAATTTATTTTTATTGTGGGTAAAAATCAAAATACTCACAATACATACAAACATTTGCAAAATGATATATAAATATATATGCATATATGTGTATTTGCTTACAAAAATGTTTTATATATATATATATATATATATATATACATATATTTTAAGAGGTGCTTAGATTACCCAAAATATTACACGGAACCCACTGGGATTCCCATGTTGCCCACCTCCCACACCTCCCACCATTGCTTTGCTTTTGATTAGCTACTTCAGATTACTGGGGTCCCAGCTCTGAGGACAGCCATTGTTCCAACCCAATGCAGACAAAGGCAGTGGAGGAGACTTAAAGAGAGTAGGCTTCTTCAGAGTTGCAGAGGACAATTGGAGAGCTGCACTGGGTGGGCAGGGGCCAAGTCAAGAAAGCGCAGCTTTATGGAGCTGTGAAGGAAGCTCCTGGTGCCCTTCCTGGTCCCTAACTCATCCCCCACACCAGAGCAGTTTGGAGATGGCTGATGCTCCTTTTGAGGGTTCATGGCCTTCATCCATCTGGAAAGACTGACTTAGGAAACTCCCCTCTGGTGTGCCCCCCATCCCAGAATTTGGGCTCCAGGCAAAAGCAGCTGGAGATATGAAAGCAATTTAAGAAATAATTGAGGCAGATGGCTTGGGGCAAAGGTATACGTGATTTAAGTCTTGCAATGGAAGACTGTGACAGTTTGAAGTTCTTTTATGAGTCCCAAAAAGAAAAAGATTATGTTTTTTAACTAATCCATTCATGTGGGTATGAGAGAATTTTGACTGGACTATGTCAGGGAGGTGTGAGCCAGCTTGGGTCTCCGCCTTCTTGCTGGGCCTGATAAAAATGGAGGCACAGAGAAAGGAAGCCGCTATATTTACCTTGTCATGTGAAGGAGAGACACACAGGAAAATGGAGCTCTGCCATTTTTGACCCTACCATGTGAGAGAAGACTCAAGGATCACTTAAGCAAGACACCCCAAAGAGGCTGAGCCTGTGGAAAAGTTCAAGGCTGAGGAGATGAGCCCTGACATATGCTTGATTGCCACATGGCAGGACACCAGGATTACCAGTAGCTGATTTTGGTGATAAAGCATCTCTGTTGGTGCCTTGATTTGGACATTTCATGGCCTTGGAACTGTAAATTTTTACCCCAAATAAAATTCCCATTATAAAAGCCAACCTATTTCTGGCACTTTGCATCAGCAGCCCTTTGGCAAACTAAGACAAAGACCCAGGAGATGGAGAAGATATATTTCCAGGGAAGTAAAAGGGACATTCAAACTCCTGAAAACAAGGGAACCACTAAGGCCAATAGCAAGAACAAGCCCAGGACAAGGTAGGCACAGAAAAGCAGGGAGAACCCTACACTTTGCATTTGTCTTGGGCTGACCTTCCTGATAAGAAGGCTGGACTCTGACAGAGAGCACCAACCAATGCAAAGCCAATATGGAAAGATGGTGAAAGGTGATTTTTCTTAGATTTGTTTGGTTTTGTTAGCTCCTGAGTCTCAAGAAAGCATCTGTTATATCACCAACTGGTTACAAACTCAGACAGGTATCTCAGGGCCTAAGTGCCAGGGTTAACATTTTAAAATATTAAAATGTATAGTGTGCAACAAAAGATTACAAGACAAACAGGAAATGATGGCCAATCCAAAGGAAGAGGATAGAAACCTAGAAAACATAAATGAAGAAAACCAGATTGTAGACATACCAGACAAAGTATTTAAAAAAAAATTATTTTCAATATGCTCAAGGAAGTGAAGGAAAATACAGAGAAAGAGCTAAAGGATATCAGGAAAACAGTAAATGAATAATACAAGAAATTCCATAAAGAAAAATAAACTTTAAAAAGGAACCAAGCAGAACTACTAGAGAAAACCACAGTAGTTGAAATGAAAAATTCCAAGGAGGGTTTCAACAGAAGATTGGAGCTGGCAGAAGAAAGAATCAGTGAACATGAAGACAAGACAATTGAAATGAGTCAAACAGAGGAGCAGAAGGAAAAAGAATTATAAAAAGCAAAAGTAGCCTAAGAGACCTATGGTATAACATTAGCATACCAATGTATGTTTTATGGGAGAACCAGAAGGAGAGGGAAGAGAGAAATGAGTATAAGTAATATTCAAAGAAATAATGACAGAAACTTCCCAAACTTAACAGAAGATGTGAAAACACACACTCAAGAAGCCCAGCGAACACCAACCAGGATAAATATGAAGAAAAATGTGCCCCATCACATTCTGATCAAACTGTAGAACGCAAATGTTGAGATTTTGGAAAGCTGCAAGAGAAAAGTAATGTGCTATGTAAAAGGGATTCCAATTAGATTAAGTGCCAATTTCTCATCAGAAACTATGGAGGCAAGAAGGCAGTAGGTTGAAATTCTTAAAGTGCCAAAAGAAAACAATTGTTAACCCAAAATTTTATATCTGATGAGACTTTCTTTCAAAAATGAGGGAGAGATTAAGTCGGGATAAACAAAAGCTGAGGGAATTCATCATCACTAGACCTACCCTACAAGCAATGCTAAAAGGAATTCTTCAGACTGAAGGGAAAGGACATTAGACAGTGGCTGAAAGCAACATAAAGAAATAAAAACCTGCAGTAAAGGTAACCATTTGGGTAATTATAAGTGCCAGTACTATTGTTTTGTTTTTATTTTTGTTTGTTTATTTATTTATTTTGGTATGTAATTCCATTTCTTACTCCCTACAGGTGCTAAAATGTAAATGCATAAAAAGTCATGATAAATCTATGGTTTTGGATATACAATATACAAATATATAATTTGTAACAAGTACCAAAAAAGGTGAGGGTAACAGAGGGATATAGGAACTGTGTATGTGTATGCTATTGAAGCCAAGTTTGTATCAAATCACATATGACTGTTATATTTTTAGGATGTTAAATTTCAACACCATTGTAATAACAAGGAAGCTATATGAAAAATACATCCAGACAGAAATAAAAAGGGACTGATTATGATACAATACAAAAATCAAATATGTAAGAAGGCATTATCAGAAGAATTGAAGGATAAAAATGTGTAAGACTTACAAAGACTAAATAGTAAATTAGAATAAGAAAGGCCTCATTATCATTAGTGACTTTAAATGTAAATGGATTAAATTCACCAAGTAAAACACTGATTGGTAGAATGGAATTAAAAGCATGGCACAACAATATCCTCTTTACAACAGACTCATCTTAAATTCAAAGACATGAGTAGGTTGAAAGTGGGTTAAAGAGGAAATAAAGAGATACTGAAAAGACAGTGCCAAGAGAAAAATGTATAGCCCTAAATGTTTACATTTAAAAAGAAGAAAGATTTCAAATCAGATACCTACTTCAAATCTGGAAGAACTGGAAAAAGAAAAGCAAACTAAACCCAAAGCAAGCAGAAGTAAGGAAATAACAATGATTAGAGAAGAGATAAAAGAAAAGGAAAAAACACAATAGAGAGAATGAACAAAACCAAAGTTTATTATTTGAAAAGATGAATAAAATTGACAAACCTTTAGCTAGACTGATGGAGAAAAAAGAGAGAGGAAACAATGAAAATTAGAAATGAAAAGGGGAACATTACTACAGACCTCACAGAGATGAAAGGGAATATAAGAGGATACTATGAACCACTGTAAACCAACAAATTAGATAAACTAGATGAAATGGACAAATTCCTAGAAACACACAAACTACGTATACCAACTCAAGAAACAGAAGATCTTAACAAACCAATAACTAATAAAAACATTGGTTATCAAAAACCTCCCAACAAAAACAACTCAGGACCTGATGGCTTCAAAGGGGAAATTTACCAAACATTCCAGGAGGAAATGACATCAATCCTGATCAAACTCTTCAAAAAATTGAAAAGGAGGGAACACTCCCTAATTCATTCTATGAGATCCACATCACCCTCATACCAAAGCTAAATAAAGATATCACAAGAAAAGAAAATTTCAGATGAATACCTTTTATGAATTTAGAAGCAAGTATCCTCTACCAAATACTAACAAACTGAATCCAACAACATATTAAGGAATTATTCACCATGAAAAATTGAGATTTATTCCAGGTATGCAAATGTAGGTCACCATAAGAAAAGCAATTAATATAATACACTGCATTAACAGAATGAAGGACAAAAAGCACACACAATCATCACAATTGATGCAGAAAAGGCATGTAAAATTCAACACCCTGTTAATAAACATATTTAGAAAACTAGGAATAGAAAGAAACTTCCTCAGCATGATAAGGGCAAATATGAAAAACCGACATGTAAAATCATACTCAATGGTAAAAGACTGAAAACTTTCCCTGTAATATCAAGAATAAGACAAGGATACCCACTGTCACTGCTGTTATCTAACGTTATACTGAAATTCTAGCCAGGACAATTAGGCAAGAAAAAAGAAAAAAAATGCATCTGCATTAGAAAGGAAGAAGTCAAACTTTCTATATTTGCACAAGACATGATCCTATATACAGTCAATTCTGAAAAATCCAGAACAAAGCTCCTAGAGCTAATAAATGAATTCAGCAAAGTGACACGTACAAGATCAATACCCCCAAATAAGTTGCATTTCTATAAACTAGAAATGAATGATCAGAAGAAGAAATCAAGAAAAAATTCCATTTACAATAGCAACTAAGTGATCAAAGAAATAGGAATAAATCTAATCAAGGATATAAAGGGTTTGTACCCAGAAATTACAAAACATTGCTAAAAGAAATCAAAGAAGACCTAAGTAAATGGAAGGACATTCCATGTTCATGGATTGGAAGTCTAAATATTGTTAAGATGTCAAAGCAATTTATAGATTCACCACAACTCTAATCAAAATTCCATCAGACTTCTTAGCAGACATGGAAATGCCAACTATCAAATTTATATGAAAGGGTAAGGGGCCCCGAATAGCCAAAGCCATCTTGAAATAGAAGAACAAAGTTGGTGTATTCACATTTGCCTATCTTAACACTTATTACAACACAGTATTCAAAACAGCATGACGCTGGCATAAGGGCAGACTTATAGACCAATGAAATTAAATTGATAGTTCAGAAAACAAACCTTAAACTTAGGATCAACTGATTTTTGACAAAGGTGTCACGTCCACTCAATTGTGAAAGAATAATCTCTTCAACACATGTTCAGAAAACTGGATCTCTATTTGCAAAAGAATGAAGGCAGACTCCTACCTAATACCACATACAAAAATTATCTCAAATTGTATCAAAGTCTTAAACATAAGAACTAAAACTATAAAAATCATAGAAGAAAATATAAGGAAGCACTTTCTGGACCTTATGAGGACCTTGTGTTAGGCCACGTTTTCTTAGACTTTTACCCAAAGCACAAGCAACCACCACAAAAATAGATAAATGGGACCTCATGAAAATTAAAAACTGTGCTCTAAATGATTTTATCATGAAAGTAAAACAACAATCTACACAATAGGAAAAAATATTTGGCAATCACATATCCAAAAGCATTTAAAATCCAGAGTATATAAAGAAATCCTTCAACTCAACAACAAAAATAAGAAAAAACCACACAAAATGGACAAAATATTTGAATAGACATTTCTCCAAAGATGATATACAAATGGCCAAAAATGCACGTATAAGGAAGCTCAACATAATTAGCCATTAGGGAAATGCAAACCAAAGCCACAATGAGATACCACTTTATACCTACTAGAACGGGTATTTTTTTTAAAAATGGAAAATTTCAAGGTTGGAGAGGATGTGGAGCATTAGAAACACTCATTCATTGCTCATGGGAATGTAAAATGGTGCAGCCACTGTAGAAGAGCAGTTCCTCAGAAAATTAAGTTTAGGCTTACCATATGACCCAGCAATTCCACTTCTATATATATACCCCAAAGAATTGAAAGCAGGGACTAGAACAGATATTTGCACACTGATGGTCATAGCAGCATTATTCACATTTGCCAAAAAATGGAAGCAACATAAGTGTCTATCACCTGATGAACAGATAAATAAAATGTGATATATACATACAATGGAATATTATTCAGCCTCAAAAGGAACGATGTCCTGATATACATTACAAGATGGATGAACCTTGAAGATATCATGTTGCTGAAATAAGCCAGACACAAAAGGACAGATATTATCTGATCTTACTTATATGAAATTATTAGAATAAGCAAACTTAGAGTCAGAATCTAGAATATAGGTTATCAGGGAATCGAGTGGGGATATGGAATAAGGAGTTAAGGCTCAAAATGCACAGAGTTTCTATTTGGGACAATGGGAATTGTGGTAATGGATGGTGGTGATGATAGCACAACATTGTGAAATTAACAACATTGAATTATATATTTGAATGTTGTTTCAAGGGAAAATTTCTGGTCATATGTATGTTACTAAAATAAAAATGTAAAAAAAAATATGGAACTACACAGAGCAAACATTTAATCCTGAATTAAACCATGGACTATAGTTAATAGTACAATTATAAAAATGTGCTTTCATCAATTATAACAAGGTACCATACCAATGCAAGGTGTTAATGATAGGGTGGTATATCGTAACCATGTATTTTTTGGATGATTCTTCTGTAAACCCACAACTTCCCTAATTAAAAAAAAAGCAGTGAAGTGATACCAAGACAACCTTTTACAAAATGGTTAGAAAACAAGCTGAAGCCTTTGAAATAAGAAGCAGCTTGCTCTTTTCTTACTCCACCCCCTCTGCATAGGTTATGCTAGATATTGTCTAAGTATATATAAATTGATTGTTCAGGACCCAGAAAGAATTTAGGGCAGAAAGTATGTGACATGGGAACAGGAATTTAGTACTGTAAATTCAGGGAATAAGAAGCGTGTCTTGCCTCTTGCAATCTTATTTACAGATTCTAGAACTGTTCCTATTTGATAGCTGAAGGAAGATGGAATTTCTCCAACTTTAAGCTCCTGCACTAGATCCAGAGTCTTGAGGTAAAGCAGTATAACATTAAGGATTAGAACCATGTGATATAAAAAGAATGACAAGTTAAATAGACTCTCTAAGGTTGGAAGATGCAGGGTGAAATTGAAGTGGATAGTGCCAAATTAGAATAACTTCTTTCCTATCATTCCCTCAAATAGTTTAAGTAGGGCAGGCAGTGTAAATATGGATATCACAGGAGGGAAAGAGGAAAGAACAACTGGCCAAATGACATTTTTCTTACTTTTATCCCTTTTTTAGATTTGCTTGACTCATAAATGTTCTTTTTCTTTTTTGTTTTGTGTTTTTCCCATGCCCAGTCTTTCTTCACCTTCCCTAGTCTTGGGTGGGAAGAAGCTGAGTTGATAATGAGTACAAATCTAATCAAGTGCAAAGGAGGCTATTGTTCTGCCATCTTTCTTTCCCTTCAACTCTCCTGGCTTTTAAAAAGGATAAGAGAAAATGGTTATGAAAATGTTCTTTCCACCACTTATGTCTTCTCTCTACTGTTGGTTTCATAATTATTCATCCTGTTATTCTGAACACTACTGCTCTTCTCTCCTGGGATTTGGGACTAGAAGGCACAAAGTAAAGGCATGGATGGAAAAAAAGTTTCTGGTCTTACTCAGGGCTGTATTATCTGGTAGCCCTCTCATTTTTGGGTAACTTAAATAAATACTGCAGCCCCAACGTGCCAGTCTAAATATTGTGCCAGTCTCAAAGAAACACAGTCTAGCAATCAAAATCAAAAGTAATCCAGATCATTACTTCCAGCTTTCAAAAGTCATGAAAGGAAATTTAATTCAAAATTAATAGTTCCTCTTCCTTCTCAAAATCCACATTCTAGTATTTGTCTTATTCTACCACTTTCTCACATCCGTAGCTGCCTTGAAACTTCCCTTTCTCTACAGTGCAAATGTACACCTGTCATTACACTTTCTAAACTTTAATTCCCCACCATTAGTTTCCTCTTGTAAGGGTCTTTTTGCTTTTCTGCTTTTCTCTCTCTCCTTCAAATTTATTCCATATTCTTCTCTCCAATAAATATCCATGCTTTCTGATGCAAGTCTCCCAATCTTATTTGTTTCTCTCCCAACTGATTTCCCCGATATGGCTAATAAGGCATGAGTGAAGATGAGAATGTGGGGCATGGGTAGGGAGAAGTGAAAATGCCAGAATATTTCTTTGTAGATAAGGAAATCTAAAAATACTGCAAATACTCACATTTTAACATTTTTTGCCCTTATTATAAAGTCTTTAATTGCCTTCCTCCTTTGGTGTTTCCTTTTTAATTAAAAATATATTCAAGTTTCTCATTTCCCCCTACCACAATAATTCCCACAACTCTACATAAATTTAATCTTTCATCTTAATTCTCAGGCAACCCCCCAAAATAGTTTACTTGTGCTGCCTCTACTTTCTAATCTTCCTTAAAAAATATATGTATTTTTTAATCCCATTGAAGCCTGGCTTCCATACATGCTCTAGGTTACCAGTCACCATATATAATGGTTTCTTTTAAGGTCTTAATCTAATTGATTTCTCTGAAGCCTTGACATTCCTTCTTGAAAATTTCCTGTTTCTGTGTCCACATGCTATTTTGTATTTGTTTTTTTTTTTTTTTTTCTTGACTTTTAGACCTCACCGCTTACCGTCTTTCCATAGACATGTTCCAAATGGTTTTGTCTACCATTTTCTGGATGAGTCCCAAATACAACCCCAGGCAATATTTTTCTATAGAATTATCACAGGCCCCTTTGAGAATCTAATGAAAGGCATCAACCATCTCCATGACAAATATGCAACAGCCATAGAAAGTTTTGCGTTTAATATCTTAGGCTTTACAGATATCCTAAAGTTTATCCATAGACAACCTGCAGACTCAGTTGCCTTGTTAACATTTCTTCTTGAGTCTTCTTTAAGGTCCTTAAGCGCGTCAGGTCCTTAGCCTTCTCTATGGATTTCGTACTCCATCAAAACTATATCGAATTCCTCCCATTTCACTTTCAACTACAGTCATCACCCTCTGCTGGATCACTCAAGCTCTCAAGTTAAAGACCTTTGCATAATTCAGTGTCTTTCTTTCCCACTCAAGATACACCAAATATGGCAGCAAAACTTGACAATTTCATGTTGAAAATTCTCTGGAATAGTTTCTTCTTTTTCTCTTATACCTGTCATTATATTAGTTTAGGCCCTCGTCATATTTTTTCTGGTATTTTACCATATCTTCCAACATTTGATCCTGGTTTCCCCTCACTATAATTCATTTACACATTGCCAGCAGAGTTGCCTTTCTAAAATACAGACCTAACCTAATTCCAAGTTCATATACATTTGGTGTCATCTTATTGTCTCAAGCAGGGATTGCAAACCCAAATGCCCACATGAACTAGATAAGGAATATAAGTCAGTGAAACAAGCAGTCTGGGCTTGGAAAAAGCATGGAGTTGTGGGGACCGTGGAGAGAGACAGCTGCCACTCAGTTGTTGCCATTGGCTTTCACATGGAAACACAGGCCAAATGTTGCCAGATATTTCAATTTTTCAAGAGGAAGCAAAAATTAGGATTTTTAAAAAGTAAAGTCAATTGTAAATAATTGGCTCAAATTGTTTCAAGTATGGTGTAGGAAAAACTGTTGAGAACCGTGGAGGGCCAGGCATTTTACCCTGCTTACAAGCTATCAAGTTAGTTGGTTACAGTTGCATGGATGCTGGCAGAAGTTACAAGAGTTAAAGGACTTTATTACTCACAGTAAGAGCAGTAGCCAGAGTGTCAGCAACTGTTCTACTTCCCCGAGTCCGAATTCCAGAGGATGGCAGGAAGAGGATCAGGAGACAGCTGCACGCACAGTGGGTTGTGTGAAAGGAGAGTAATCTTCAGCTCCTGGAGCCTGACTCTTTTATAATGGGCAGTAAGCATGTCTTCCCTTTACTCTGGAGGAGACACTATCTTTATTTTCCAAGGCTTCTCTCTATACAACCATCCTTGCAAAGATAGTCTGGATCAAAAGTAGCCAGTGCCTCTGCTTGCGTGATGCAGAAACAGGAGAGACCCATGGAGAATTGTCTCTCAACAAAAACAAAATGTGTTTGTGGAGCAGATCTGGCATATAGCTAAGGTCTTCAAACTACAGCCTGCAGGCTGACCATCTAATTTTGTAAATAAATTTTTTATCAGAACAGCCATGTCCATCCGTTTACATATTTTCTATAGCTGCTTTCAAACTACAGTGACAGAGTTGAGTATTTGTGACAAAAACCAAGCTTAAAATATTTTTATTTTTGGCTCTTTAAGGAAAAGTGTGCTCACCACTGGTATAGAGGATGAGATTTTAGCATTGCATCTAAAATACCCTAATCAAAAATGCTTATCAACAATCCATTCATTCATTCAACAAATATGTTTGATCAGTTACTATTTTCAGCCATGATACAAAGTGTTGGTATTGCTGAAACAAAAGATATGGCCCCTGTTTTCCAGGGGAAACAGGTTGAATGAAAGACACAGGGAAGAGAATATGGAATATAATACAGCATGTGCTTTGCTCTGGTAGATGTAACCACATGCATTTATGGGAGGACATGGGAAGAGCGCCTCTGCAGACCAGGAGAGTAAGGGAGGCTTCCTAAAGGAAAGAGTCCTCAAAGGTGAGGAAGCATTCTCTAGGTGCAGAAAGAAATAAGGGCATTCCACCTACCAGAAGCCAAGTGTGCAAGGGCTGGGCCACTGTGCTTGCTAGAATGAAAAGAGGTGCAAGGAAGGGCAGTGTGTAGGGAGTGGTGTTGGAAGGAGAACTGGTAAGTGAGTAGGGGCAAGTTTATAAAAGCCTTGAATGCCTTGCCAAGGTGTGCATCCTAAAAGCAATGATGGCCCTGGGAGTAAATATTATGTGGCATTATTTCAAAGTTAGTGAAATTGGAGGTAGAAAGGCCAGTTAGGATGCTGCCGCACTGTCTCAGATGCAGAATAACCAGCACCTCGAGGAAGCACGGCAGCAGGAGAGGAGAAGAGTGGGTGGGATTAAGACTTTCATTTTTCTCTATGTGCCTTATTCTTCAGACACACAAAGTTTTTTTTATATCTTTCTGAATTCAGCGTGCTTTTTCAAATGTGTGTATTTTTGGGGAGCAGGGTCTCTTTCCATACTTGGAGGTTCAGTCCCCACCAAACTCTAAGCATCCTGAGGGAAGGCACCTTGCCTTGATCACCATTATATAGCCTTAAAACTTAAGAAGTACTTGGTACAGAATAGATGCTCAGTATGTAGCTGGTGGATGGATGAATGAATGAATGAGTTAATGAGTGAATGAGTGAATGCAATTTCACCTTCTTTCTTACTCATTCATTAAAGTTCAGCCTAAGGAGTGCCCTCCCTTAGAAAGCTAAATCATTCCCATTCTTTACTCTCCTGCTCTCAAAGAGAGTACCGCAATGCTAGAACAGCTTGTATTATTACATTAAATCAAAGTGAGTAGTGTTAGCCTCAAGAGAATTTTCTCTCTTAGTGCCAGAAGAATTTTTAAAACTCAGAGGGGAAGCCTCACTCTATCCTATCGCTAGAGCCTGGAAGAGTACTTACTACATACTACATAGTCATTGCCTGATTAATGTTAGTTAAATGGACATGTATTTACAATTTATCAGATTGATCTCTACTGAATCAATCATCTATTTAAACAATTCAAATGGACTACTCATCATTCTATTTGGTGATCCAATCCATAATCTGGTATTCAACTTTGATATATATTTAGCTTGACAACAGTTTAATTGCTGGGTCACAAGCTCACTATTTCTGTACCTGATCAAATGAGTGTAAGCTTAATATGGTGAAAATTTCAGACAAATTGGACGACACCATGTAGACGGAAAACCATAACAACAAAGAAGAATATACGCAGTTGCTTGTTTGTGTTATAATTATACAAGCACTGTTTTAGCTTACCATCTGCAAAATTAGGATGATATTAAGTTTATCCCAAATGTAAAGTATGACTAGTAGGTGGTTAGGGGGTATTTGGAGCTTATACCATCCTTTGCCAGAAGTAGTTTCAAGATTCTTGATGCTGCTATGTGATTTTATCCCCTCCATTTACCTTATTAACCATAGGACTGGAATTAATATGAATTATTGAAGTTATTTTTTGTAGTCTGCTTTTTAAAAACTATTTAACTAAATATGATTGTTTCTTTCATAGAAAATGCTGACTAACCTTTAGCATAATTGTTTAAAATTAAAAAACCAAAATATTGCCAGTTTTTCAATGCCTTAAGACAATGGTAATAATGAAATATCACTTAATTAATTATTATGACACTTGTATCAGTTAGAATTCTCTAAGGAAATGGAACTGACAAGAGATATCTATAAATAGTAAGAGATTTTATAAAATTCTTTCACGCTACCATGGGGATACACAAGTCCAAATTCCGCAGGGCAGGCTGCAAACCAGGGGCTCTGATGAAGGTCCTTGATGAGTTCCCAGGAGCCACTGGCTGTCTGAAGTTGAGATGGGGATTCTCTCTCTGAATGCTGAAATCACTTCCTTTTTAAGGCCTTCAACTGATTGGATGAGATGTCACTCATTGCTGATGGCAAGCTCCTTCATTGATTGTAGATGTAACCAGACATTTTGCAGTCAACTCACTGATGACTAAAGTCCATGAAATGCCCTTGTATTACAATTAGCTCTGTGCTTGCTTGACCCGGACAACAGAGCACCATTACCTGGCCGAGTTGACACATTAGCCTAGCCATCACAGCGCTGCTTTCCATTTCCACAGGGAAGAAAGAAGTGCCGTGAATATACAAGCAGTGAAATTCCTACGGATTATCTTTTTTTTTTTTTTACCTTCCCATGTTTCTCCTTTTCTTCTACCTTTTGCACATCCCTCCTCTTATTTACCATTCCTATAAGGCCACCATCAATCTTGGATTTCATGCTGATGGACTTTAAATATAAACCTGGGTGTGGTGGATTGCACTGTGTACCACAGTTAGTTCCACACCAGGTCAGCATTCTAGAGTGTGTGGACTCACTATAAATAAGATCCCTTCAAGATGTTACTTCAGTTAAGGAGTGGCCCAATTAAATTGGGTTGAGTTTTAATCTGGGTACTGGAGTCTTTTATAAGCAGAGAGAAAGGCAGATGGAAAAAGATACCATGGACAGCAGCCAGAAGCCAAAAATCTATGGAAGCCAGAAGAGAAAGAAGACACTGCCATGTCCATTGCCATATGACAGAAAAATAAAGGAATCCCAAAGATTTGCCAGCCAGCCAGAAGATGCCAATCAGGGAGGAAGCAAGCCTTCTAGCCTCTGAAACCAAGAGCCAATAAATTCCTGTTGTTAAGCCACCCATTGTATGTTATTTGCTTTTGCAGCCAGGAAACTAAAGCACAGGCATAGTCTTAAACAGCCAGCTACAAGAAGAGTTTGGTAAACTTTACAGTTTGTTCCATAGTGTAATTTTAGTCATTCCAAACTAAGGACTAAAGAGCCCCTTCAGGCATTATTTTTGATGTATAAAACTGGGTGGATCCCAATATTTATCCATAATTAATATTCATGAGCCCATAGTGGGTCAACCATAGACAGTGGACCTTACATACAGATCCCTGAGGTGTTTAGCCATGCCTGAGTGTGCTCCTATCATACATCTGCTAATAGGAGTGTGGACTCTGCACTCCGTTGTTTTGGCTATGTTTGGCTTTCGTGCCTGAAATGAGCTTTAAGGGAACAAGGATAAAAGTCACTTCTCTAGGTTGTATACCCTTTCTCCAGAGGGCTGGACTTGGATACACTTAGGTGGGAGTGATTCAGAACTTTGTGCTCAAATCTGGTCATGAGGAAGAAGTGTAAAGGAGCAAATTCTGACTCTATCATAATTATTTCCTGTCTAAACTTTAGGACAAGTTAATATATTTCTCCTAGCCTCCATTTCCTCAACTATCTAATGCGAAGTTTTGTGAGATTTAAATAGAATACTCTATGTAAAATGCTTAGAACAATGCTTTGTACGTAGTAAGTCCCCAGTGAATTAATTATTATTTCCTCACATGAACTTTTTAAGGAAGAATAGACTTGGGCCTCTTCTTACTGACTTCTAGAACTTAGAAGGGCTTTGTCAACTTGTAACCTCAGTCTTCTAGGATTCCCTGCAGTAGTCTGCAGGCATGGAAGGAAACGAGCATATTTGGACTTTGAAAGAAGGAAGTGATACCTATTCTTCACAACCCTTATCAGTATATTGTGAAGATAGCATTTGCTAAATAGTAATTAGCTAAGTGTTTTAAAATAAGTACAAAAATAGTAATCGATGAGACAGAAAGCTATGTTTGAACACATTTGCAATATTGTGTCATGTTTATCTTTATTTCAGTTGATTCAACAGTTGGTATTGCCACCCATCACCTTATCAGTATGCAAAGCTTGGTTTTTCATTTTGCATTTGTAATTTTGAAATTTATATTAAACATTTCCTATGAATAGCATAAATTTCTCTTACAGTATTTTATGATAATTTGACTTAATCTTGAAACTCTAGTTTTTCTGTAACACTGTAAAATCATTTTATGTTTTATTTTAAAACAATGAAAATTATGCTAGGGTTGAAGATATAGTAAGTCTTAGTAGGTACTTATTCCTGGTTCTAAGATGACATGGTTAAGAAAGATAATGACTAATATTTGGCTATGAGCTAATTTAGAAAAGAGAAGCTAAAACAATTGTTACGGCTTTTTTAACCTCATGAGTATTTAATATGATATTTAGAAACTCTTTTGTAATGGAAAATAATACAAGGAGAAAAACCACTGTATGAATTATGAAGAAAAAGTAGACTACTTGAACTTAACTTTGCATAAATAAAATACCAAAATTCCATCTGTAAAAGAGATACCTAGTTGTATTTTACAAATATTACATTTGTATGGCAGTTTGTGTATATAAGTCTGTATTTAAAATTAATATAATAAAAAAAAAAAATTGCCACCAATTTTTTCTGACAATTACAATAGCCAAGCTGAAAGTGTTAGGCAATGCCAAAACAGGCACTGAGAGGACACTTTTCTATTCCTCCCGATGGTCATTGATATAATTAAGTGCCAACAGCAAAATTAGATATATATTCTGTGGCCTTGAAGTTGAGTCCAGCTAACTGGCCCCTATGGGGCTAATGCCCATGGCTTTGGCCTTTTTATTCTATACATAATAGCGCAGAAACATAGATTTCATTTGGCTCCTAAAGGATTAGAATTTTCTCCATCTAGTCGTCTCTTCAATAACTATGTTATTTTTCTTTTTTCTTTTTTCTCCTTAGCTTTCAGGGAGTTACAGTTGGCAGTTATTAGTAAGTGCTGATTTTAAAAACTTAAAAAATTTCATATAAAAATCTTTTCTCTTTAGTAACAAAATATCAGAAACACTGAGAGAAAAATGGAAATGTCCTAGCGAACTCAGGGGACATTGTTCTTTATGCTTCCTTGAGGCTGAGAGAGGAGGTGCTGCTTCTCTCCCTTGTTCTTAAAAAAGTGAGGCAATGCCAAGAAGAATAGATCGGGAGAATGTTCTCCTTCTTCAGTCTGATAGATGTACCCTTCCCCACCACCAGACCCCTCACTTCTCCTGTTTGTCCTCCTTTTCCCACACTTCAGCAACAATTTCCTGAAGACAGAGAGACTGATATAGCAAACAGGACACATTCCGAGGTAGTTTGGTGATATATGTTAATATCCACTATACACTAGTTAGGATCACCAATTTCATTTGTTCTGTTCTCTATACCTTATGACCTGCAGCCTTTAGGGCAAAACATATTTAACCTGCAAAGATACACTGCCCAGGAGCCAGTCAGTATTCATGTCATTCTGAATTTTTATTGAGAAGTAATTAAAGTTACTTGGATTGTAAGAATTTCCCTGGGTTTCAGGTCAACGTTTATTTTTCTTTAAAAAAGAATAATCAACAACTTTATCAAGGTGCAGCTGATATAATAGTTGTAATGTTCCATTGCCAGCTCTGCTTTTTTTCCCTCTGATTACATTTATCTCTCATTTTATCTGCCTCTGTAATATATAGATGGACATGCTCACCCGGAGAAAGGTGGGATGTGGGTAGTCGGAAGGGTTTGCAATAGAAATGCACTTGGTAGCAATACGAATTTCCAACAGGCAGAACTTTCATAGGATGAACAATAGGCATCTTTTTTTTTATTTTTATTTTTTAGTTTAAGAAAACATCCAATAAAATAATAACAAAGTATCACAAACTGGGCAGCCTAACAGGACAGAAACTTATTGTCTCATGGTTCTGGAGGGTAGATGTCTGGAATCAGGTGTCAACAGAGCAATGCTTTCTCTGAAACTTGTAGGGCAGAAGATTTCCTTGCCTTGTCTAGCTTCTGGTGGTTTCACTGGCCCTCCTTGATGACCAGTCCTTGGCTTGGTGCTACAGCTCTCCAACCTCTGCCCCCATCTTCATGCACGTGACTTTCCCCTCTGTGTCCATCAGTGTCTCTCCTTCCCTTCGTATAAGAACACCAGCCATTTGGATTAAGGGTCCACTCTACTCTGGTATCACTTCATTTTAACTTAACTAACCAACTGCATTGATCCTATTTCCAAATAAGATCACATTCACAGATACTTGGGGTTAAGACTCCATTTTATCTTTTTGTGGGACACATTTCAACCCCTAGACCATAAAGTTGCTGAATTGGAAGATATAGAGGATATTATCATTTGGTACCAATGATACTTATTTTCATTGAATTTTTAAATCACCGTGATTCCCTTTACCAATAAAGCTGTGTAAATGCACTTCAAACTGTAAAAAGGTGATTATTTCAAATAATTTTCCACTCTTCTACAATGTTTCCTCTCCATCCCTTCAAATAAATGTTTCTTTATATCTTCCATGATGGCTGAAAACATGAAATCTATGTACAGTCATTCAAGTCTGATCCCTTGATATGAACTGTTGTAAACAAAAGACATGTCAGCATCACTGGAGTTCCTCAAAGGGTTAATCTATTATATAATTAGCCATTTTGCCATTGAGGGTAATTTGCATACAGCATTGGGATGTTTTCATAGACATACATAGAAATTTTCCTGACTTATTTATATAATGCCATAATAAAATGGTATGCTTGGAAATAAGGAAATAGTAATCTCATAAGAATCCAGGGATGACCTTTCAGCCATACTGTCTAACAGCCAGGACTCAGAAATAGGGTTCAGTAGTTTGATGTACTCAGAGCATGTGTTCATGACTCACCTACTTTTCTTCCAGTGATCAGTGATTGAGATTCTGTGTCATTACTTCTCTCTGTATCATTATCAAACAGCTCATTCTTTCATAAATATATTTTACCTTAATTCCTCTGCTACTTCATCTTACTTTTAGTTTTTGCTTCATCATAACTGCAGCTTTTCATGAGCTTGATGGATTTTTCTCATAATTTATTTTCAGTTTTAGTCCTCACTGCTCACTCTGGCTCTCTGCACTCCCCCCATAACCAGAGTTGTGTTGTGTGCCCAGCACTGACAATTCATAAGGGCTTATGATGTCTGCATGGGCTGCCTCTTGAGGGTGGGCTGCAGGCCAGAGTGTTTCACATGGAAGAGCCTGTTCCACAGTGTGGTAAACCCTGTCCCAAACATTGTCCCTTTAGCCCACCATGTTTTCCCAGTTAGTCTTTCCATTAAACAATTGTTATCTAAGGGAAGTAACATCAAGCCATGGTGAACCATAACACCACAACTCAAATAAATAGATTGCATCTAATTTAGCACCTGGCAAGACTCTGAGAAATAGGTAACATTGGTAAGATTTTATAGAAAAGATATTGAACCAGTTATCAGGAAACCTGGATATTATTTCTGTCTCTGTCAAGAACCACCTCTCAAAACTGGGCAAGTTGTTTAACCTTTCAGAGCCTCAGTCTGCATCTATAAGTTTGGGGGTTAGGCTACACGATTCAAAAGGTAATTACCATTTCCGAAATTCTGTAAGTCTGCATCACGTGACTTGAGGTCAGAATAAATCAGGTACAAGATGAGGATCGGTGGTAAGAAATCAGAAAGAGAACACTGTTTTCTAAAGGAAGAATGCACGTCAAGGATGGCTTCCTTGAGCTGGTATGTACTTACGTATCTACTGTGAGTCAGGCCTGCTCACTGTAATCAACATAATAAGATAGAGTTTCAAAGTCTGAGGGAAATAGGTTCCGGGGTGGTGGTGGTGGTGTTTTGGGGGGAAGAGTCAACCTCTTCCAAAATGCCTGAACTTTTCGCTAGTGAGGATGCCTACTCTTTCAGAGTCAGAATGTCAACAGACATTTGATAAGTTATTTGATTTAGCTCTATATTCTGCTGTCAGTTCTGAATGGCTACAGGGAGGTGAACCCATAAGAGGTGGTCATGAAGAACAATGAAAGATCAATGTGTAACCAGAGAATGGATATGCAAAGTCATTGGAAAGAGCAGAATGATCAGCAAACTTCACCATCATCTGGTTGTATATATGCAATCCATAGAAACACTATTTCCCTTAGAAGGCAGGTGAGCCAATCATGGAACCAAGGCCATGGGAGTGTGGCAAAGGCAAACTTGCCTTGTGCTCATTTGAGCACTATCCAGGGGAGAGAGCATTTTAGCCAAAAGTCATCAGCTATTCCACATTCATTTGCAAAGTCTCAATAAATGCCAGAAATTGTAGCAAACAGACTTTGAGAATTTTGGACCCTCTAGTAAGTTCTCATTGGAAGTTAATATATGGATATTCTGGTTTTATATACAGACTCTAAGTCCTTGATTGGTTATATATCTAGACCTAAGGGATGTATTTTCATTTGATGTGATGGAAAAACAGTTTTGTCCTACAAGCCGAGGACCAGGCACTAGACAGTGAGTGATACGTTCATCAAAGTGATGGATGCCACGAGGCCTTAAGCAGAGAAGGAGGCAAGTAGATACAGACTGTCTTCCCAGGTGACCACTCAACATCCACGTGCACTCAGCTCATTCCTGTGCTTAAATCCATTAACATTTCCGTATTTGTATTTAGAATAAAATCCAAACTTCTTATGTGGCCTATGAGTTTCCACATAATCTGTCCCCTGCTACTTTATCTTCTCCAATGTTTCCCTTCACAAATCTTCCTCAAGCACACTGCCCTTCTTTGTTCTTTTAGCACATCAGGGTCACTCCTACCTTGGAGCCTTTGCCCTGAGAATTTCTTTTCTATCTCTCTATATATATTATATGGCCTGCTTCTGCTCATCATTCAACTCTTAACTCAAAATGACCACCATATCTAATACAGTCTCCCTCTCTCTAGGCTACGCTAGCTCATTTCTTTTGAAAAATTTGTCATTATGATAGCTAATATTATCCAAAATGATTATACATGTTTATTAGTATTTTTTTAATCTACTTTCCTCCCTTTTCTTATATAATAAACTTTATTTTTAAAGAAGTTTTAGATTACAGAAAAGTAATATCTGAATTATAGGGGGATTCTCATATAACCCACCCTTTTCCCCTCCCACATTTTTCTCCTATTAATAACATCTTATGTTAGTGTGGTGCATTTGTTACAATTGATGAACCAGTATTGAAGCATTGCTACTAACCAAGGTCTATAGTTTGCATTATGTTTTACACTTTGTAATGTACAGTTTTATAGGTTTTGACAAAATGTATAATGGCCCTGTATCCATCATTGCAGTATCATGCAAAACAATTCCAACACCCTACAAATGCCCCATTTTCCCCCTATTCCTCCCTCCCCCTCCCCTCAGAACCTCTGGTGACCATTGCCTTTATATCAGTGTGACAAGTTCTTCTGTTACCACAATAACAATAAGCCTATTTGATCTGGTTGCATTCCACCCGTTGTGGCTGTTCTTTCCTCGGTTTTGAGGCTTTGGGGATGATGATGCCCGCTCTGTTTCAGATTGGGAGGGGCTTAGATCTTATGGGGCAGATGGAAGGATCTGTTTGACTTGCAGTTTTAAATACTCTGGTTTTTTTGGGGGGTGGGAATTGTCCATCATCATCCTTTTGCTTGTTGTCCTGAGTGAGTCCAGTGAACTGGAGTAGTAGCTCTGCTGAGATTCTTGGCTCAACCAGCATATGAATAGACCAAATAAAAGGGGGAGTAGCACTGAGCTACTCCCATTCCATGGTACATATTTACTGAGTACAGAGCCAATTATAGGTTCAAATAAAAGGGGTAGTAGCATTATAAGTAGGGAAATCATAAATGATTCTAACTTTGTTATATTGAGGAGAATTATTATCATATACTCCAAAATAAGGGCCACCGACAGCGTGCTGATTTCACAAGGCTATAGTGCCCAGACATCTCTAGAGCCTTTGGGAGCATTCTTGTTTGAGGCTTTGTTAACTGTGGAAGTTAGTGAGTTCTGCCTGAGACATGCATAAGCATATCCACCGAAACGATCTCCAATTCGCTTTGAAATCTCGTAGCCATAAAAATTCTTTTGTATTTAATGTGTCTCCCGTTTGGTCAAGGTCTTTTTCCAAATGCATTTTTGGTTAGTGCTTAGTAGTAATCCCACATTGCCAGGGAGCCTCATCCCTGGGAGTTATGTCCTGTGTGTGTGTGTGTGTGTGTGGTGGGGGGCAAGTAGTGAGTTTATTCTCTTAGAGAGAGGCCACATTTGAGTAACAAGGAGGTTTCAGGAGGTAACTCTTAGGCAATATATATCACTAGGCTAAGTTTCAATTTTACAAGAATAAGTTTCGTAAGTGCAAGCATTAATATCAAAGCCTTAACATATTCATCTGTTTTCTTTCATTAGGCACTACCTATATACTCTAGAACAGGGCTTCTTAACCTTTTTTGTTCCACGGACCCCTTTGCCAGTCAGGTGAAAACCACGGACCCCTTACTAAGTCCACATTATCCTGTGTATTATTTAATAAATATATCACACCCACACCAGCACGTCCCCACAAGAATATGTTTTTTTTTTTTTAATTAAATTCAAGATCATGGACCCCTTGTTAAGAACCCCTGCTCTAGAGATTCTTGTCACTCTATCTGAGAAAGCAGCAGGACTCCCCAGGATGAGAGTTTAATATTTGTAGGTTATTATTGGGTGGGTCTCCACCCACTGAGAGAACACCCTATGCAACATAAACACATTCATTTCCCATAGAGGCACCCTTCCCTGCACATCCCCCACCACCGACCCCCTGCTGCACTGATACTCCCCTGCCATTTTTGCAAAAGAGCGCTGTCACCATTGTATGGTCAGCCACAGTCCTCAGCCTCCCCAGAGCTCACCAAGCCACATATTCACCTGTTTCTTCATCCACCCCTTCTCCCAGCTCCATGGATTGCCCAACCCACACCCAGCCCCACTCACACCCACCTCCCCAATCCCATTCACACTCATAGTCCACGAGAGCAGGACCTTGTCTCACATGTCCATTGCTATGTCCTCAGCCCCCAGAAAAGTGCCTGAATCACACTGGGTACTCAGTCGATATCTTTTTTTAGCAAATATAACAGATTTTTTAAAAATAACTTTATTTCAAATTCAAAAAAATAAAATAACAGTAAAAGGCAGCTCAAGAAGTTATGCAGCATTACTCCTTAAAAGTTCTGTCCAGACACTTTTATCTCATCTAATTCCAACTACTAACTCAATTGTTCCTCCAGTGTTCAGAAATATACACAGGTGAACACAGATTAGTTAACATAGTCAAGGTCTCCTTATTAATGAAAAATGAAGAGAAAAATAATGCTTGATCATCTTCCTATCTCACAAAACCAAACCCCATATTCTTTTTTTTTTTTTTTACCTTTAGCATTAATATAGTACCAACTTTACTTTTGCTGCAAAGACATTACAATGTTGTTAAATATAGTTTACAAATTACATTAGCTCTGTTTTTCCCATGTGTCACCACATTCTTAACACCCTGTAGTAGAAGCATATTACTGTATTTTTTTTTATTAAATACAATCCTCATCTACTGCCCAAATCATTGTTATACATTTCCTGTATTATCCTCCAGCTATCCTCCAACTAACATTAACCTCCGTAGACTATTTGTTGCAGCCACAATCACATCTATAAATCAACAGTATTTGTTACATTCATTATAATGTGCTAACATCAAGTCCAACCATTATCACATATTTACATTTGACCTTATTAAACATTCTACATACATCCAGCATTGTCTCCCTCTTCTCATCTCATATTCCATCTTCCACCAACATATACTTCATAGGCCAACTCCATACTCATTGTATTTAGTTCATATCAGTAAGACCACACAATATTTGTCCTTTTGTGTCTGGCTTATTTCACTCAACATAATATCCTTAATGTTCCTCCATGTTGTCATGTGTTTCCCAATTGATTTCTTCTTACTGCTGAATAATATTCCATCGTATGAATATACCACATTTTGTTTATCCATTCATTGGTTGATGGACACTTAGGATGTTTCCATCTTTTAGCAATTGAGCATAATATTGCTATGAACATCGATGTGCAAATATCTGTTCATATCCTTGCTTTCAGTTCTTCTGAATATATTCCTAGTAGTGGGATTGCCGGATCATATGACAGTTCTATATTTAGTTTTCTGAGGAACTGCCAAATTGACTTGCACAAAGGCTGCACCATTTTACGCTCCCACCAACTGTGAAGAAGTGTTACTATTTCTCCACATCCTCTCCAGCACTTGCAATTTTCAGTTTTTTTTTTTTTAATGGGTAAAAATCAAAATTTTCACAATACATACCACTATTTGTAAAATGAGATATAAATATATACGCATATATGTGCATTTGCTTACAAAAATGTTATTTATATATATATAAATATATTTTAAGAGGTGCTTAGATTACCAAAAATATTGCACGGAACCCCCTGGGATTCCCATGTTGCCCACCTCCCACACCTCCCACCCCATCCCACACAAACATCTCTCACAAGTGTGGCCCACCACCCTCAATGGTTAATAATGGCCATTCTGTATGGTGTGAGATGATATTTCATTGTAGTTTTGATCTGCATTTCCCTAATAGCTAGTGATGTTGAACATCCTTTCTTGTGTCTTTTAGCCATTTGTATTTCCACTTCAGAAAATTTCTGTTCAATTCTTTTTCCCATTTTTTAATGGGTTGCTTGTCTTTTTGTCAGTAAGCTGTGTGATCTCTTTATATAACATGGAGATCAATCCCTTATCAGATTTATGGTTTCTGAAGATTTTTTCCCCCATTGAATTGGCTGTCTTTTCACCTTCTTAACAAAATTGTTTGAAAAGCAAAAGTGTTTGATTTTGAGGCAGTCCCATTTATCTATTTTTTCTTTTGTTTGCTCATGCTTTGGGTATAAGGTCCAAGAAGCTATCACCAATTACAAGATCTTGAAGATGTATTCCTTCAAGTTTTTATATTTAGTTCTAGTTTTTATATTTGGGTCATTGATACATTTTGAATTAATTTCTGTGTAAGGTCCTCTTTCTTTCCTTTATGTATGGATATCCAATTTTCCAAGCACAACAGATTTTTAAAAGTACACTCTGGCTATTAACTGCTTTAGCTTAATTGTCCCAGATCAGAGAGCACTCAGCTGATTTTGTTTTGGTCAGAAGGTGATATTCACAGGAGCCACAAATGGCCTTTCTCTTTTAAGACAAAATAAAATGGTTTATGCTTATGCTTGTCTCCAGAGCCTTAGTCCAAAGCCAAAAGGCATTTAGCACTATAGAAGTTGCATTTCCTAACTCGGAGGCTCAAGGCTGCTGCAAATGTCTGATTCATTAGGGAATACAGGGATCCCAATAGCTACACTGATGTGCCAGAACCAAGGCTAAATGGGAAGCCTTTCGTATCCTTCTAGGTGAGTGGATAATTTACATATGATAACGGGAAGACAGACAAACTACACTTTCCAATTCTAACATCACTTTCTGTTTTAGGGCATGAGGACGCAATGTGCCATAGTGGGAAAAGCTCAAACCAACAGACCTGGGTCTGAATTCAGCTCTGCCACTTACTTACTTTGAGCCCCAGTTTCCTCATCTGGAAAGTAGGACTAGTAATACTTCCTTCCCAGTGCTGCTTTTAGGTTTGGCAATAATGTGTGTAAAGTGCCTGGCACACAAAGACCCTTGTTATGTAAACCTCCACGTAACTATTATTATCATGGAGACCTCACAACGTTTCTTGTTATTTTGTTTTAATGCTTGTTTTACTTCTCTGGCTGCAAGTTATGGTGCCTAGCTCTAGGGACATCAAGTTATGGTGGGCTACGGGGAGATGGGGATCTTAAGAATACAAAAGTGTAACAACCACATCTCAGTTGAGTATTATTTGAACTGCAGTGGACACAAGGAGGACTCTTAGCTGGCAGTCACACACGTGCACCCAACATTAGCGTGGCCGAGTTGCTCTGTAAATAGCTACTCTATGTTCCTTTTGCAACTGCCTTAGTCTTCCTCTTTATTGTGTATGGTTTTTCATTACCTTATACTTTCTGCTTACAAAGAGACTCTGTTTCCTTACAATTTCAGCTTACCATGACTCCAATGCACCACCTTCCACTCATCTTCATACCTCTTGAGTCATATGTTTAGCCTCCACAAATCCTGCTTACTCCCTTTTTCTTGATCTGTGTCACTCCTTAATTCTGGGAAGGGATTCTGATTTGACGTATTCAAATTTTTATACCAGGCCATACCATCATTCTCTGAATAGCTAACAGTTTGATCAAGCTGAAACCAACATTTGTACGTGTCAAAATGGACAAATATCAACAATTTTCATGTGGTACACCCTAATATAAGTCACCTTCTGGTGAGTGACCATTGCTGACTCAACAGCTGAAGCCAAGGGTGAGGTGGTGTACAGTAGTCAAAAAACAAAGAGCAAACAGAAAAACCTGAATATTAGGGCAATTTAGAACTGGTTGTAGCTGGGGCAGGCATTGTAATTGGCTTTTTTTTTTTTTTTTTTGCAAAATATTCAATCATTTTTATTGTCAGGAATTTTAGACCCAGAAGGGACTTTGAGACACTTTATTGTGTTCAACCCTGTTATTTTAGAGATGAAGAAACCAAACTTCAAATAGGTAAGTCTCATGGGGCACATGGCAAATTAAAAGTTGGAAACCAAATCAGTAAAAGAATGTTATAAAGAAAGTGGACCCTTTATGTTATAAAAAAGGTCTGGGTGAACAAAGATGAATAAAAGACAAACCATGCTATCAAAAATATCACAGTATGGTAGGGAAGGAAAAATTAGATTTGATTTTTCTTCTTCTAGTGCTATATTAAGTGTATAACAGGGTCCTGATGCCTAATTATGGTGATGGAGCGATTCAGGGAAATTGGTCTCGACAAGTAGATTTCTGAACTGAAACGTGAAGAATTGAGTCAGTGTTAGGGAGGCAGTTGTGACTGTGAAACATGTTCCAGAGTGACTGGAAAGGGTAAGATGTGTGAGAGTGTGGTGTGTGTGGAGAACAACAGAGAGGCTGGAGCACAGTTGCCTGTGAGATGTGTACATATCTCTTTCCTTCCTCTCCCTCTCCATCCTGCTGCTTTAGTTTTTTCCTCCTCTCTACTATGTTCATCTCTGGTAAATTTTAAAATAAACTTGCATTCTGCCTTTCTGATGAAAATATCGTGAAAAGATTGTTAAGGAGCATGTAGAGAGGTGGAAGGAAACCAACCTGGCGTTTGAAATTCATCATAGTGAAATCATGAGGCATAAGTTGTCTGCTTCATTTGGGAGTACCCAGTAAAATTTCTCCCTTGCCGCCTCTTGAGGGTGCTGCCGTTTCCTTGGTTAAGGTCATTTTAAATGGTAGTCAGGCTTCTCAGGTGTTTGCAATCCAGTCCAAGGCATTGTCATTTTCACATGTACTAAGCACACTTGCAATTCCTTCACCCAGTCGTGACGTTCTGTAGACACCACTCAATACATCCTCTTCCCTCAGGGTGACAGCATGCCATTGATTACTCCCCTTTGGGTACTCCCATTTAGCTAGTTAGGTACCACCGACTTCAGCATAGTACAGGGTTTTCTTAATGCAGCTGCCGTGTTTCTTGTATGTGTGACTGAGGTTGGAAAAAATGATTCATCTGAGGAAAATCAGTAGACTGTCTTGTCAGAGCAGTCATACCACAAATGAAAATCTGGAAAAGTCCATGCAGATTCCAAAAACGCAATTATAAAAATACAATATTTCAAACTTTTACATAACAAAACCAAAAATGACCACTCACTGAAAAAGCAAAAAAATTCACATAGGCACTTACATTTTCCACTTCCTCCTCTTTTTATGTATTAAAAAGTGAATCTTTGCCAAAAATAAGAACTTATTCAGAGGCAGACGCAAGGAGGAAAAGCTGAATACTAAGCACTGCTGAAGGCAATAAAGAGTTTGATTCAGTACAGTTTACTCTAAATTTAACCACAGGATTCAACATTTAAATACACTTGTGGGTTTCGGATCAAATCTTAGGCAAAGTTTTGAAAAAAAAAAACAACTACCAAATCTTTTTTCATGCGATTTTCTTTGTTGTTGTAGGAATGCAATCTTTTTTAGTTAGTTCTGCTTCACAATGAGAATTAATTTGCAAAGAAATTTAAATCAACATCCAAGTGAGAAGAAATAAAAAGAATTTGTGGTCTGAGATTAGCACTCCAAAGAAAGGAAAAAGAGAACACAGCAATAAGACACCACTTCTTGGTAGGCTGTAAATGCTCTGCTTTAAAATTCCCTAACAAGGTGAGCAAAACCATTCCAAGAACACTATTGTCAAGAGACACCTTTGAACTGATCTATCCTGAAGAATAACCCCCAGAAAGGTAGAAAAAAAAAATAACTTTCATATGTTTGTGGCCACACAGTGCAGCTCTGACTTCTGAACATTTTTCCCCAATTATTTTTGTAAAGTATTGATCGCAATTTAATTTTGCAGTCCCAACATGAGAGGTGCTTCATGCTGAAATGTCTCACAGGAGATTGTAATCAGGGTCTAGCCTGAAGGTGAAGCGCTGCTACATAGGTTTTACTCTATTCCTCCACTCTTTATCAGCTCGGGGATTGGAGCAGAGGGCATTCTCAGGCAGATTAATTTTTGACGATGGGATCGATGGAAGATGTTTTTTCCTCCTGACATTGAGTCATCTAATTTGCTGTTTATCTTTGGCTTATTGAGTTTTGAGCATTGTTAAATCATACCTTTCAGCTGTTTAATTTCATATGTGAATTTTGCATTCCCCTCTTGTACTTTGGCATAACTCTTTTATCTAAAATGAGCAGGATGATGGGCCTTTTCTGACACAGGGTTACTGCTTTTGAGTCTGTTAAGTACTCCAAGGTAATGTTATGGTACTTCCTAGACTTTTTTCTTTGCTTGTGGCCATAGATCAGCTCACCTCTAGGGAAATCATTACTTGCCATCATTATTATCCCTAGCACCTTCATCTATTCTCCCTTGTTTCCTGACTCCATGGCTTGATGAAGTGCCCAGATGTGCGAACACCTTATCTCAGGTCTCATAATTAACCCCTTCATAACACAGGCAGCAGAAATTCTTTTTCCTGTGATATGCTCCATATAGTTCAATATTTAGGGCTCTTTATAGTAATCACAGGCAGCTCTAACAGTTTCAACTCTATTTTTGCAGCATTATGTGAATTTTGCGAGTGTTCTGATGGCTATAAAGAAAATGCTTTATACCTAGAGAAACTTGGCCTTATATAACTTTTTTTAAAAGGTAATCAAGCTGTTTCTCAAGACAGTACCTCATCTATACACATATGTTAGTCATTCTGTACATTTATGTGAGTGTGGTTATAATCATCTAGAAATTAGTAAAATATGAAAAGGGTCTCTCTTACTTTGAAAGGCATACAAAAAATAGGCTTGAAAACAAAAGTAAAGCTGTTAACAGAATGTACTTCTAGATCTGAATTTAACATTAAAACAATGTCAGTTATATTAATTCCATAAATAAAAACCATCCTATTCCAAACTCTGTAACACTTATGGTTTGCATTTAACAGAGAGAATGTTATTCTTATTACTGTGAGAGAAGCCCTAAACCGAGACTTAGGAAACCTAATCTCTGCTCTGCTAACGAGTTGGTTTTCCTTAAGAAAATAGTAAAAAGTCATAGGCTTTGAGTTTCCTCATTGGTAAAATTAGGAAGTGAAAACAGTTTCTTCTAGGCATAAAATATATAATTCATGACATAAGATTACATATTTATCCATCTCTGTCTGTCACCCACACCCCGCTTAAATTCTAAATTTTCCATGAAGATTTTTTACTCATTGATATCCACAATGGACTTATTATGTACATAGTGACAACTATTTGTTTAACACGTTTTTATCTTGGTTCTGGTAATGTTTTCTGATACTTTAATAAAAATTCATTCCTGTATATTACAAGAAGGGTCTATGATTCTATTTTACATGTTATTCCAGGTTCCCCAAAAGATAATTAAAACCTATTCTTTGAGGATGCATTTGATTTTTGGTGAAAAAAAAATCCAAACATATTTGTAGGCATTTTTTTCTTAAAGTTGGGGGTTTGCAGACTAATCATGCATAAAGTACAGTATTCCCATATACCACCCCACCATCAAACACTTGGGTTGGTATGGAACATTTGTTACAATTGGTGAAAAATTATTAAAATAGTACTGTTAACTATCATCCATAGTTTACATTAGGTGTATTTCTTCCATATACCACCCTATTATTAACACCTTTTATTAGTGCCATACATTTGTTATAATCATGAAAGAACATTCTTACACTTGTACTATAAACTATACTACATCATCTACAATGAGTTCGCTGTGTTATACAGTCCTATGCTTTATCTTTTAATATTTATTTTAGTAACATACATGACCTAAAGTTTCCCCTGTTAACATCATTCACCTATATAATTAACATTACACTTGCACTAATGTGGTACCAACATCACCATCCATTTCTAAACCTTTACAATCAACCTAAATATAAATTCTGTACAAATTAAACATCAACTCCCCATTCTTTAACCCCAGGCTATATCCTGATAACTTATATTCTACATTCAAAAATCGATGTGTTTGGGGACAACCAGCAAGATGGTGGCAGAGTAAAGAGCTCCTAAAGTCAGCTCCTTCTACAGGGCAGATAGTAATCACCCAGAGCTCTCTAAAGCACCTGTTTGGGGGCTCCAGGAGACCAGATGAGCATCCTGCAACATCCTTGAAAGAATGGAAGGAGGAGACTGCCCATCTGCAGAGAAGATTAATGAGTAGAGCCCTCCACGCCCCCGAGGCAGGAGCCCTTACTCCACTGGTGGCACAAGCCGCCTTGGGAGCTAGTTCCATGGCTGAAATTGGAAGCTCTACTTCCCCCAAACAGGGGAGGAAGAGATGGTTGGGCACCAAAGTCGGCTACCGATTAGTAAATTCGTTGGGTGTGATGGTTAGGCAAATGTGTCAACTAGGCCAGGTAATTGTGCCCAGTTGTTTGGTCAAGCAAGCACTGGGCTAATTGTAATACAAGGACATTTATGGACTTTAATTACTAGTGAGTTTACTGCATAGATGGCTGATTACATCTACATAAACCAGGAAGATTGCCATCAGCAATGAGTGAAGCTTTATCCAATCAGTTGAATGCCTTAAAAGGGGAAGTGATTTCAGCGTTCAGAGAGAATTTCTCAGCTCCTCTTTGGACAGCCAATGTCTCCCAGGAACTCATCAAGGATCTTCATTGGACTTTCATCTGAGCCCTTGGTTTGCAGCCTGCCTGCGGAACCGGGACTTGTACGTACCCAGCCTCTGGCCTGCCCTAGGAAGTCTGGACCTCATCCCAGCCCTGATACAGGTACCAGCCAAACTCCAGCAAGCACTGCCCAGCCTCCACCCTGCCCTGAGGAATATGCCTTCCAACCCCTGCCTGAAGAGATTAATCCTGTCTCACCAGAAGAAAATGCAAAGGAATGCCCTGATGTCAGTGGCTTGCAAGACATTTCTAATACTTCTCCTTACCCACCCCCACCAAACCTCTTCTTTTCAAGACGTATTACTAAAAAATCACAATAAGCCCCCAAAGGTGAAATATAAAGAGTGACCCATGAGGAAGTATGCTATACTCTGAAAGAACTGCATGAGTTTCCAACTTATATAGACAGAAATCAGGGGAATATGTGTGGGAATGGATACTAAGGGTATGGGATAATGGTGGAAGAATATAAAGTCGGATCAGGCTGATTGATTTGGGCCCACTAAGCAGAAATTCTGAATTCAGTGCTGTAGCTTGAGGGGTTAGAAAGGGCTCTAAAAGTTTGTTTGGGTGGCTGACTGAAGCATGGACTAAAAGATAGCCTAGCATGTCTGAGGTTGAGAACCCCGATTTGTCCTGGTATACAGTAGAAGCGGGAATTCAAAGGCTAAGAGAGATTGGAATGCTTGAATGGATTTACCATTTGAGACCTGCCCACCCACCCCCGGAATGTCTGCAGGACAGACATATTTAACTAAGACTGTGAGGAATAAGTTTGTAAGACTAACTTCATCTTTCCTGAAGAGCTCTGTGGTTGCTCTTCTCTGTAGTCCAGATATTACTTTAGGGAGGGCTGTAATGGAATTAAAATCCTCGAACATTAGGGTGATGATCAGATTTGGGGCCAGTAAAGGTCAAGCATTGGCAGTTAATCACCAAAGACAAGGTGGGCGTGGCCACCTCAATGAGAGGCAGATTCAAAGCAGCACTCAAAATAGTCTGAGTTCCAAAGAGTTATGGCATTGGCTAATAGATCATAGGGTGCCTAGAGATGAAACAGATGGGCAGTCTACTAAATTTCTTCTGGATCTGTATAAGCAGAAGAGTTCTAGGTTGAGTGAACAAAACCCTAACTCAAATTACAGATGCAGAGAATCATGGCCCCTTAATCAACTCACAGACTTGAGACAGTTTACAGACCCAGAGCCCCTTGAATGAGGAGAAGGCCAGATCCCCTTGGGGAAGGATCCTATTAAACTGCCAAAAATTTATGCTTCCTCCCACCTTTCTCCAAGGAGACCTACAGCCTTTTACCAAAGTAACTGTGCATTGGGGAAAAGGAAATGATCAGACATTTCAGGGATTATTAGACACTGGCTCAGAAGTGACATTAATTCCAGGAGACCCAAAACATCACTGTGGTCCACCAGTCAGAGCAGGGGCTTATGGAGGTCAGGTGATTGATGGAGTTTTAGCTCAGGTCCATTTCACAGTGGGTCCAGTGGGTCCTTGGACCCATTCTGTGGTTATATCCCCAGTTCCAGAATGCATAATTTGAATAGGCATAGTCAGTAACTGGAAGAATCCCCACATTGGATCCCTGACTTGTGGAGTGAGAGCTATTATGGTAGGAAAGGCCAAGTGGAAGCCACTAAAACTGCCTCTGCCTAGCAAAATAGTAAATCAAAAGCAATACCGGATTCTTGGAGGGATTGCAGAGATTAGTGTCACCATCAAGGATCTGAAGGATGCAGGGGTTGTAATTTCTACCACATCCCCATTCAACTCTCCTTTTTGGCCTGTGCAGAAAACAGATGGATCTTGGAAAATGACAGTAGATTATGGTGAACTTAACCAGGTGGTGACTCCAATTGCAGCTGCTGTCCTAGATGTGGTATTATTGCTTGAGCAAATCAACACTTCCCCTGGTACTTGATATGCAGCTGTTGATCTGGCAAACACTTTTTTCTCAATTACCATTAGTAAGGAACACCAGAAACAGTTTGCTTTCAGCTGGCAAGGCCAACAGTATACCTTCACTGTCCTGCCTCAGGGGTATATCAACTCTCCAGCCCTATATCATAATACTGTCCACAGGGAACTTGATAGTGTCTCCCTCTCTTTCACAGGCAGGCTACAAACCAGGGGCTCTGATGAAAGTCTGATGACTGGAAACCTTGATGAGTTTCCAGGGTATGTTGGCTCTCCAAAGAGGAGCTGGGAAATTCTCTCTGAACGCTGAAATCACTTCCCCATTTAAGGCATTCAACTGATCTGATAAAGCTTCACTCATTGCTGATGGCAATCTTCCTGGTTTATGTAGATGTAATCAGCTATCTATGCAGTAAACTCACTAGTGACTAAAGTCCATAAATGTCCTTGTATTAAAATTAGGTCAGTGCTTGCTTGACCAAACAACTGGGCACAATTACCTGGCCTAGTTGACACATCAGCCTAACCATCACAGTGGGCTAAAGTATAATCCTAAGAACAGCTAAAGTTTGAACCTGTCCAAGTCAGAAAGAGGCGAGTAGCCACCATTTTAACTCCACCCCTGGCATGAAGGAAAGCAGGGTGAACTGAAAATCACAGTGCTGGTAGGGACTGGCTTCTTTCCTTCCAGATTGGATTGCAGTCCTAGCCTAGGCTTCAGTCCTACCTCTGGCAGGGAGGAACCTGGGTGAACCTGCTTCAGCCTCTCTAGGAAAATACAGGCCATGCCAGAGAGGTCAATGATCATCCTACTCTGGCAGTGCAAGCCACCTGAGGAGCTATTCTGTGGCTGGAGTTGGAAGTTCCATTTCCCAAAAACAGGGGAAGAAATGACAGTTGGCCACCAACTTCAGCTACTGATTAGTAAATTAGGCTGGCTAAAGTATAACCCTAAGAACAGCTTAAGTTTGAATCTGTCCAAGTTAGAAAGAGGCTGGTAGCCATTTTGACTCTGTCCCCAGCACGAGGGGAAGCCGGGCTTACTGAAAATCACAGTGACAGTAGAGACCATCTTCTTTCACCCAGATCAGACTGCAGCCCTAGACTAGCCTTCAGCCCCACCTCTGGCAAGGAGGAAGCTGGCAGGACCTGCAGCTGCCTTTCTAGGTGACTGCAGATACATTTGGCTTGCACAGACTGACTAGTTGGAATTCTACCAGGACCATTGTGGTCATTTTGGACCCGCTTGGCATAGATTGCTGCCCACACCTGCAGCTCCATTCCCACCCCAGGCAGGGGAGGAAGGGTGTGAAGCTTCATGTGTCTCTCTGGGAAACTGCAGTATAGGCCTGCATGACTTGGATTATTACACATGGCTGTCCCTACCCCTGGCAAAGGAGAAAGGAGGGAGAAGCTTCATAGGTCCCTGGGGCAATGCAGGCAGCTTGAGCTTCCACAGTTTATAGCACCAACTACATCCTTGGCTCCTACTACAAATCCAGCAAGGGACAAAAGGCAAGAAAGCCCTAAACTAAAGATTGAAAATTGCACCCAGAAAAAATACATCTAGTAAGCCAGATGCCAAGACACCAACAAAAAATGACAACCCACACCAAGAAATAGGAAGATATGACCCAGTTAAAGGAACAAGATAAGCCTCCAGATGACATAAAGGAGTTGAGACAACTAATCATAGATGTTCAAACAAATCTCCTTAATAAATTCAATGAGATGACTAAAGCAATGGACATTCCCCAACCCTATTGAAAGACATAGATATCCGTGTCCAAGAAACACAACATATTCCCTTCTGAATAAATCTGAATAGACCAAATCCAAGACACATATTAATTAGAATGTCAAATGCCAAAGATGAAGAGAATTCTGAGAGTAGCAAGAGAAAAGCAATGCATAACATATAAGGGATACCAAATAAGATTTAATGCCAATTTCTCATCAGAAACCATGGAGGCAAGAAGACAGTGGTATGATATATTTAAGATACTGCAAGAGAAAAATTTCCAGCCAAGAATCTTGTATGTGGCAGGATTTTCTTTAAAAAATGAGGCCAAGTTAAGAATATTCACAGATCAACAGAAACTGAGAGAGTTTGTAACCAAGAGACCACCTTTGCAGGAAATACTAAAGGGCGTGCTAGTCTGAAAAGTAAAGACAGGAGAGAGAGGCTTGGAAGAGAGCCTAGAAATGAAGATTATATCAGTAAAAGTAACTAAAAGTCTCAAAAGAGTGGTGAAAATAAAATATGACAGATAAAACCCAAAGGTCACAATGGGTGAAAAAAATAAGAACTGCCTTTACAATAATAACACCGAATGTTAATGGATTAAACTCCCCAATCAAGACATGGACTGGAAGAATGTATAAGAAAATACGAGCCACCTATATGCTGTCTGCAAGAAACTCACCTTAGACCCAAAGATACCAATAGATTGAGAGTGAAAGGCTGGAAAAAGGTATTGCATACATTCAGTAACAACAACAACAACAAAAAGCTGGGGTAGCAATACTTATATCAGATGAAATAGACTTTAAAAGACACTAGTAATGTGCAATCTGAGGAAGAAGTCAGGAAAAAAGTTCCAAAAGTGACTAAAGAATCAAATATTTAGGAATAAACTTAACCAACAATGTAAAGCACTTGTATTCAGAAAACTACAATGCATTGTTAAAATAAAATTTAAAAGACTTAAATAATTGGAAGAACATACCATGCTCATGGATTGGAAGAATAAATATTATTAAGATATCAATTCTACCCAAACTGATATACAGATTCAATGCCATCCTGATAAAAATTCCACCAGTATTTTTAAAATATTGGAATATATGATTATCAAATTTTTGGATAGAAAAGGGGTCCCAAATATTCAGCCAGAAACATCTTAAAAAGGAAAAGTAAAGTTGGAGGACTCTTAACTTCTGGACTTTAAATCATATTACCTACTACAGTGGTGAAAACAGCATGGTACTGGCATAAAAACAGACACATAGACCAATGGAACCAAATTGATGGTTCAGAAACAGACCCTCACATCTATGGTCAAGTGATTTTTGACAAGTCTGTCAAACCCACTGAGCTCAGGCAGAACAGTCCATTCCACAAATAGTGCTGGGAGAACTGGATATCCATAACCAAAAGAAAGAAAGAGGACCCCTATCTCACACCTTATACAAAAATTAACTCAAAATGGATAAAAAACCAAATATAAAATTAAGAACCATAAAACTTCTAGTAGAAAATATAGGAAAACCTTGTCAAGACCTGGTGTCAGGTGGTGGATTCTTAAAGGAGATAAGAGGAAGACTGAGAAGGACTACTGATGCTTAATGTATGTAGAAGTTTTAATTAACTTTACTGTAAAAGTATGGAAAGGTATAGAGTTGAAGATAACACATTATAGTGAGTAACAGCTGGTTTATAATTGGGAATGTGGCTGGAAAGGGTAGTCTAGGGATGTAAATGTCCATTGAAAGAAAGCTAGAGAATAATCTAGGGACTGAATAACACAGAGGTGGATGAGAATTGTGCTTGATGGTACAGATGCAAGGGTGTCCTTTGTGAGCTAGATCAGATGTACATCACTATTGCAGGGTGGTGGGAATGTGGAGAAGCATAGGAAAAATACAACTGGAGTGACCTTTGGACTGTGGTTAACAGAAATATTGTAATATTCATGCATTATGCCAAAGATGTACTGTGTTGATAATGGGGAAGTACGGAAAAAGTGTGCCAAATATATGCTATGGACTATGATTGGTGCTAATAGTCTGATGATATTATTTCATAATCTGTAACAAATGTTCCACAATGGTGTGTTGTGGTGTGTTGATAGAGGGGTATTGTGTGGGAATTCTGCACATGTGCATGATTGTTTTGTAAGTTCACAACTTCTGTAATAAAAATATATTTAAAAAATAAGAATAGGATGCGTTGGGGAAAAATACAGCAAATATAAGATATGGACTATAATTAATAGTAAGATTTTGATGATATTCTTTCATAATTTGTAATAAATGGCTCACAACAATGCAAGGTGTTGGTAGTGGGTTGATGCATTGGATGATGTTATGCATGTTTGCTTTGTAAGTTCACAACGTTTACTACACACTTATTGTTTATGTATGTTCGTGTGTAAATGATATAAAAAAATAATAGGGTAGATTGGGGGAAAATATACCAAATGTAAGTTACTTTGTTTAGTAGCAATATTTTGAGGATGCTTTTTAATCATTTGTTAAAAATGTTTCACAACAATGCAAGGTATTGGTGGTAGGATGAGGTATGAGAACCCTATATGATGTTACGTATGTTTGTTTTGTAAGTTACAAGTATTACTATGCACTTATGTATGTTGATGTATGAGTGATATACTTAAATAAATTTAAAAAAATTTAAAAAAAATCTATGAGTTTGCTTCTTATAATTAGTTAATATCAGTGAGATCAAACAATATTTGTCCTTTTGAGACTGACTACTTTCACTCAGCATGTCTTCAATGTTCATCCATGTGGTCACATGCATCAGGATTTCATTCCTTTTTATGGTTGAATAATAGTCCATTGTAAAGATATACCACATTTTGTTTATCCATACATTGATTGAGGGACAGTTGGGTTGCTTTCAACTTTTGGCAAATGTGAATAAAACCACTATGAACATCAGTGTGCAAATATCTGAGTCCCTGCTTTCAAATCTTCTGGGTACATACCTAATAACAGGATTTCTGGGTCTTATGGTAATTCTATATTTGGCTTCCTGAGGAACTTCCAAACTATCTTCCACAGCAGCTGCACCATTTTACATTCCCACCAGCAATGGATGAATGTTCCTATTTCTCCATGTCCTCTCCAACACTTGTAGTTTTCTGTTTTTTTTTTTAATTCTTAACTTCTTTTAATTGAAATCATCAAAGAGAAATAGATTTCATTACATGCACAGCATGAGGGCTGCATCCTCTAGAGTTCATGCTTTATTTATGTGAATCGTTACATTTCACTCAGTGTTTTGTTGCAAATAAGTGACTTAAATTGGGAAAGAAGAGAGAAGAGAATGATTTAAAGTGAAAAGTAAAATCTAATACATAGGAGTGAGACTCTAAAACTAAATTTTTAATGACTAATGTAAATTTTTTTTTTTCCCCAAACAACAATCAAGTTTATTGGAATCAGGTGACAGAACAATCTCTGATCTCTGTAGCCCCTAGTGCAGCATCGGATTAGACCTTATCACTACCATCGAACTAATATTAACAGAACAAGACTCTGTTTATATGGCCCCTATCAGAGTCTGGGGACCTCTTCCACAAGGGTTAGTAGGTCTTCTCTTAGGGAGGTCCAGCCTTACTCTTTTTTTTTTCCCCAAAGAAGCCCCTGTATTTCAACTGCTCATCCCCTCCCTGCCCCAAAAGTGTCAAGTGGCCACTGGCTCCACCTCATTGTTATAATTTCTTCCATTGCTAGAATCACCATATGTGAACAACAGAATACCATCAAGTCCATTCTAGTCCATAGTTCTTCCCCCAATCCTGAGGGGACTGGGATGGTGATGTCCACTCCACCTCCAAGTGAGAGAGGGCTTATATTCCATGGATATGGTGGGTGGGATGATCCTTCCTGCAGATGCAGGCCCTCGCCATTCCCTGGGATGGCCACTGCCCATCGTTGTCTCCTCGCCAGGTGACTTGGATGAGTCCATTGAGCTGTAGGGTAGGAGTTGCAGCTCCACTAAGATTCCATGCACACCTGGCACATAGGTAGGCCAGAGGCTCCAGTCTCTGGAAGTATACCTAAAAACTTCAGCATCACATATAGATTTGAATAGAAGGGACTGATGAACCATGTGCAGGGAGGACTTATTTGAGTCCAATTCTGTCACTCTCAGGAGCACAGATTCCAAAATAGAGTCCACTGATAAGGCATCAGTCTCTGGGTCTAACCCCACTTATATAGGACCTGGGTGTCTCCAGAGCTCTCAGGAGCCCCTCTATGTGGGGTGATAGGCACTTAGATGTTCTATGAGCTCCTACTGAGGTGTGCGTAAGAGTCACCTCTGGGATGACCTCCTGACTCTCTTTGAAGTCTCTTAGCCACTTGAACTCATTTGTCTTTACCTTTTCCCCCTTTAATTCAAGGTCTTTTTCCAGTTGTGTTGCCAGCTGGCACTTGGTATTAATCCCTCGTTGCCAGGGAGGCTCATCCCTGGGAGTCATGTCCCACGTTGGGGGGAAGGTAATGCGATCATATGCTGAGTTTGGCTTAGAGAGAGGCCACATTTGAGCAACAAGGAGGCTCCCAGGTGGCAACCCTTATGCACCCCACAACTGCAGACTAAGTCTCAGTTACAACAGCAAAGACTCAAAAGGGTAGTCATCAATAAAAAGAACACATCAGTGGGTCATCCTCTTTTGACAGACACTGTCCCTGCACTCAGAGGACTTTTGCTGCTCCCTTGGAGACTGTGGCAGAGCTCTCCAGGCTAGGAATTCAGATTCCCTCATTTATTCTGTGATTGTCCACCCATTGTGACCATGCCCCATCTTTTGATCTTTTGATCGATTTTGTATATCTTTCATGTATATTCAGATGAACTAATTCCCATGAAACCCCCCTCCCAGACACCCCCCACCAATAATCCCCTGCAGTACCCATTATAACCCTTCTGTGATCCAAATCCTCCATGAACATGTAATCCATAAAATAATCAAATACACTTACTAGGAAAAAGAAACAAGTATGATAAGCTTACATGCAAGAGACAAACATAAGGAAACTCAGGGGAAAAAAAAAAAAAAGAAAAGGAAAAAAAACCAAATAAACAAAAAACAAAATGATATAAAATATAATTAGCGAATTGGGACATTCAGAAAATGGGTAAAAAGGCAAAGGAAATGCCTTTAAAATATATATATATATATATATATTCATTCTTTTTTCCTTTCTCTCCTTTTTTTCTTTCCTTCCTTTTATCACTGTGTTATCGGATGTCAGGTGTGCCGTGACACCTTCCCCCTCTCAATCCCCATTGTCTCCCAATTTTTCATTTGATTTTCAAAGAAGTTTTAGGTCACAGCAAAGTCACATACTGAGTGCCGGAGACTCCCAGATACCAAACCACCCCAACTTCCCCACCCCATATTGACCCCCCCCCTTTTTTTTGAATGTTAGCATTGTTATAACTGTTATACAGATAGCAAAATACAGCAACTAAACATTGTAAATGATTTACAGTATAGTTTACAATTTAGATGATACAGCTTAATAATTTTGATGATATTTACAATGTCCTGTGTCCATTACTGTAAGGTAATGAAAAACCTTCCCCATGACCACCAAACACCCCATTAGATCTTGACTGTTCCCTTCCCCCCAGCCCCCCAGGGCCCATGATACCACCCTCTCCCTACCCATGGAATGTCAAGATTCACAGTTACATGCCCTGGGGATTTGAACCTGCCCTTCCTAATCCACCCACCCCCCAGTGCTGCGCCTCGAAACCCAGGAACACCACCATTCATCTGCCCCATCCCCCAACATGCAACCACACTCGATCCCTTTACCATAGATTATGTCCATATGGGTGATGGCTCAAAGCCTGCTCTTCTCTTACTCTCCTTTGTTAACCTATCTTTCAGACAATGGTTCTCAGAGACTGCTCACTTTCCTCAGTTCAGATCAGTGAGGTCATATACTGTTCATCCTTCAGTGCCTGGCTTGCTTCACTCAACATAAGGTCTTCAAGATTCATCCACGTTATTCCATGTGTTAGCACTTTGTTCCTTCTTACAGCTGAGTAATATTCCATTGTATGTATGTACCACATTTTGCTTATCCATTTGTCTGTTGATGGGCACCGGGGCTGATTCCAACTTTTGGCAATGGTGAACAATGCCGCTATGAACATTGGTGTGCATATATCTGTTTGTATTTTTGTTTTCAGTTCTTCTGGGTATATACCCAGCAGTGGAATTGCTGGATCATACAGAAGATCTATTGCTAGTTTTCTGAGGAACCGCCAAACTGTCCTCCACAGTGGCTGGACCATACCACAGTCCCACCAGCAGTGGATGAGGGTTCCTATTCCTCCACATCCTCTCCAACATTTAGTGTCTCCTGTTTTTTTAATAGCTGCCATTCTGATGGGTGTAAGATGGTATCTCATTGTAGTTTTGATTTGCATTTCCCTGATAGCAAGTGATGTCGAGCATTTTTTCATGTGCTTTTTAGCCATATGTATTTCTTCCTTGGAGAAGTGTCTTTTCAGGTCACTTGCCCATTTTATATATGGGTTGTTTGTCCTTTTATTTTCGAGGTGGGCATCCTTGTCTTGTTCCCGATCTCAGAGGGAAGGCTTTTAGGATTTCACCGTTGAAAATGATGTTAGCTTTGGGTTTTTCATATATACCTTTTATCATTTTCAGAAAGTTTCCATCTATTCCTATCTTTTGTAGTGTTTTTATGAGGAAAGAGTGCTGTATTTTGTCAAATGCTTTTTCTGCATCTATAGAGATGATCATGTGATTTTTTTTCTTTCAATCTGTTTATGTGGTGTATTACATTGATTGATTTTCTTATATTGAACCATCCTTGCATACCTGGGATGAAACCCACTCGGTCATGGTGTATAATCCTTTTGATATGTTGTTGAATGCGATTAGCAAGTATTTTGTTAAGGATTTTAGCATCTAGGTTCATTAGAGAAATTGGTCTGTAATTTTCCTTTCCTGTGGTATCTTTATTTGGTTTTGGTATTAGGGTAATGTTGGCATCATAGAATGAGTTAGGTAATATTCCTTCTACTTCTATTTTTTGGAAGAGCTTAAGTAGAATAGGTGTTAGCTCTTTCCAGAATGTTTGGTAGAATTCAGCTGTGAAGCCATCTGGTCCTGGACTCTTCTTAGTTGGGAGGTTTTTAATGACTGAGTCTATCTCTTTACTTGTAATTGGGCTGTTGAGTTCATCTATTTCTTCTTTCATCAATGTCGGCTGTTTGTGGGTTTCTAGAAACTTGTCCATTTCCTCTAAATTGTCATTCTTGTTGGCATATAATTTTTCAAAGTATCCTCTTATGATACTCTTTATTTCTGTGGTGTCAGTAGTGATATCACCTTGCTCATTCCTTATTTTATGTATTTGCATCTGTTCTCTCTTTTTCTTTGTTAGTCTGGCTAAGGGTTTGTCAATTTTGTTGATATTCTCGAAGAACCAGCTTTTGGTTTTGTTTATTGTTTCCAGTGCTTTCTTATTCTCTATTTCATTTAGTTCTGCTATAATTATTGTTATTTCCTGCTTTCTACTTCCTTTAGGTTTAGTTTGTTGTTGTTTTTCCAGTTCCTCCAAGTGTGCAGTTAGGTCTTCAATTTTAGCTCTTTCTTCTTTTTTAATATATGAATTTATGGCTATGAACTTCCCTCTCAGGACTGCTTTTGCTGCATCCCATAGGTTTTGATATGTTGTGTTGTCGTTTTCATTAGTTTCAAGGTAGTTACTGATTTCTTTTGAAATTTCCTCTTTGACCCACTGTTTGTCTAAGAGTGTGTTGTTTAACTTCTATATCCTTGTGCCTAACCTGTTTCTCTGGCCCTTAGTGATTTCCAACTTCATTCCATTGAGGTCAGAGAAATTACTTTGTGTAATCTCAATCTTTCTGAATTCATTGAGTGTTGTTATGTGGCCTAGCATGTGGTCTATTTTGGAGTATGTTCCATGTGCACTGGAGAAGAATGTAAACCCCGCTGTATTTGGGTGTAGTGTTCTGTATATGTCTATTAAGTCCAAATCTTCTAATATATTGTTGAGTGCCTTAGTTTCTTTATTGATTCTCTGCCCAGATGTTCTGTCTAATGATGATAGTGGTGTGTTGAAGTCCCCTGCTATTATTGTAGAGGAATTTATTTCTCCTCTAATTTTCTCCAGAGTTTGCCGCACGTATTTTGAGGCACCTCGATTAGGTGCGTAAATGTTGATGATTGTTCTCTCTTCTTGAGAGATTACTCCTTTTACTAATATGTAGTGTCCATCTTTGTCTCTTACAATAGTTTTGCATTTAAAGTCTATTTTGTCTGATATTAGAATAGCTACTCCTGCCCTTTTTTTGGCTATTGTTAGCTTATAAAATGGTTTTCCAGCCATTCACTTTCAGCCTCCTTGAATCCCTGGGTCAAAGGTGGGTTTCTTGTAGACAGCATATAGATGGATCATATTTTCTTATCCAATCTGCCAATCTGTGTCTTTTGATTGGTGAATTTAATCCATTAACATTCAGTGTTATTACTCGTAATGAATTTCTTACTTCAGCCATTTTTTCTTTGGGTTATTGTATGTCATATGTTGTTTTGCTTCTGTTTTTGACTTTTCAGTTGTTTTTAAACTCTCCTCCAGCTCTCTCTCCTTTGTTTTTTCCTTTCAACTTGTAGAGATTCCTTTAGTATTTCTTGAAGTGCTGGTTTCTTCTTGACATACTCTCTTAATTGCTGTTTATCTGTGAATATTTTGAACTCTCCATCATTTTTGAATGCCAATTTTGCTGGATAGAGAATTTGTGGCTGGAAGTTTTTTTCTTTTAGTGTTTTGACTATGTCATACCACTGTCTTCTTTCCTCCATGGTTTCAGCTGAGAAATCAGCACTTAATCTTATTGTGCTTCCCTTGTATGTGATGGTTCTCTTTTCTCTTGCTGCCTTGAGTATTTTCTCTTTGTCTTGAGCATTGGACATTTTGACAAGTATATGTCTTGGAGTTGGCCTGTTGGGATTTATACTATTTGGGGTGCGCTGTGCTTCCTGGATCTGCACATCCATCTCTCTCAATAAGGTTGGGAAGTTTTCAGCCATTATTTCCTTCAACACTTCTTCTGTTCCCTTTCCCTTCTCTTCTCCTTCTGGGATGCCCATAATGCGTATGTTTGCGTGTTTTGTATTATCGGTTAATTCCCTGAGACCATGCTGAATTTTTTCTATCTTTTTGTCTATCTGTTCTACAATCTCTTTGATTTCAACTGTATTGTCTTCCATATCACTAATTCTTTCCTCTGCCTGTTCAATTCTGCTGCCATGTGAGTCCAGCGTCTTTTTCATTTCTTGACTTGTGTCTTTGTTCGCCATCATATCCATTACCTTTTTAGGTGTGTTAGCTATTTCTTCAGTATGTTTTCCCAGTGTCTTCTTTATATCCTTAATCTCTTCCTTCAGTTCTTTAATTTGGTCCATGATATTTGTTTGGATAGCTTTGATTAATTGTTCGATGTACTGCATTGCTTCCTGGTTTTTATTTTGTGCACTGGACTGGTCCATGTTTTCCAGTTTCTCAGAGTCATTTGTATTTTTCTGTTGCCCTCTGGTCATCATATTATCTTGATGGGTTTGTTCAGTTGATTAGCTTTTCTCTATGCTCTAGAATTTTATTTAGCTGTTGGTTCTGCGTGTGAGTTAAGTTTTCTCTTTGGCAGTTTTTCTTCTTATTTTATTTCCTTGCTTCTTTCTATGTTCCCTTGAAGGCAAAAGGTTAGGGCCAGAGGAATCAAAAGATGTAAGGAAGGCAGAAGGATAATAGAAATATTGATAAAAGTTAGAAGAGGGGCAAAGTGAGACTTAATGAGATGAATATTTAACTTGTGTAGGCAGTGTAGAGTACTAGGAAAAAATATGGAGTTCCTACAATGGACTGGGAAAACAAATGGAGGAATATATATATAGTGATTTAGAAGGCTAGAATTATGAGGAGGGAGAGGAATAGTAAAGAAAGGTCTGAAAGGATAAAGTTAATACTAATAAAAAAAAAGAAGAAGAAGAAAACAAAATAGATGGAATAGAAATTGACACCCTGATGTTGTGAGCCTATGAAAAAATGTTGTCTCTAAGAGCCACAACAGAAAACAGAAGGCAGAATGATGTAGGAAGGATAAGCGATAGTTTGTAATACAGAATCAATATATACAGCGAGTTGGAAATTACTGTAGAAGGAGCCCAGAAAAGAAGTGACAAGCTGGCAGCACCTTTAAAAAAAAAAATAGAAGGAAAAAGGAAGGGGGGAGGAAAGAGGAAATAATAGCAAGAGACCAGTAATAAACAGAGAGAAATGGAAGATCCACACAGGCAAGCAGTCAAACAGAGCTAAGAGGGGTCAATGATTCCCCTACGGTCCATGTGGATCCTTCCTGCCTACTTGTGTTTATCAATCAATTTCCGCACAGGGTTCTATATGCAGGTCCTGAAGCAGCTTTTAGCTATTAAACTAAATTAAAAAGAATTTATTTTTCATTTGTTGAGGTGACCTCACACTTTTTTTTTTTTTTTTTTTTTTTTTTAGCCAAATTCAGGACCCAAAATAATTCCTCCTCTAGACCAACCCCCTTATGGAAGGGACCCTAGCTGGGCCCGTGGAAATTAATCAAGCACGTCCCACTTTCCAGACTCCCCAGGTTAGCTGAAGCTCTGTTGTTAGTCAGTGAGGAGTGCTAAAGATGGCGGATTCCGCCCCTTCTGGAGCCGAGCTCGAACGTCACCGGGCTGCTCAGTAAATCAGTTTGAGTGCAGATTAGCGTCTGCTCTCAGCCTGATGCTGCTTCAGGTTGGCTTATCTGCTCCCCAAAGCTATGGGGTGGTGCAGGCAGCCAGATCGATGTCTAAAAATATAAAATACCCTTCCCTGTCTTCCAACAAAACCCTCCCTTTTTTGGGAAGTGTCCCTTCTTCCTGGCTCCGCAGCGGCCCGGGTCTTATCCCTGGGTGGCTAGGGAAATCAGCTGCGTTTCCCGACCAAAATCCCCTCTCCAGTTTACCGGGTGCTGATTAGCTCGTTTGTTCTGTTCACACAAGGTCCAAGGGGCGCCAGGCAGCCAGATCCCCAGAAAATAAAACTTTTTCGCCCTGCTCGTCGCTCCAGATGGCCGTTTTATTTTATTTTATTTTTCCTCCCTAACCGCGGGGCTCAGCCGTCTGTGCCAAACACCACCGGGAGCCTTAAAACTCACGAATCTCTACCGTTCCATCCATGCCGTTGATCCGTGCAGATAGATGTCCCAAGCCTCTCACTCCACGCGTGCACAGCACAGACCCCCAGGCAGAACCCCGTCCACAATCGCCTTGCTCTGGGAGCTTGCAGTGTGTGCCCTCCTACACTAACGCCATCTTGGCCTAATCTGTTTGTTTTAATAGTAGCTGTTCTAGTGGGTGTGAAATGATATCTCATTGTGGTTGTGATTTGCATCCAAATCCAAATAGCTAGTAATGTTGGGCATGTTTCAAAATGTACTTTTTAGCCATTTGTATATCCTCTTTGTAGAAATGTCAATTCGATTCAAGTCTTTTGCCCATTTCTTAAATGGTTGGTTTGACTTATTATTCAGTAGTAGGATTTCTTTATATATTCTGAATATTAAACCCTTATCAGATATGTGGCTTCCAAATATCTTTTCCCATTGAGTAGGTTGTCTTTTCATTTTCGTGACAAAAGTGTTTTGATGCATAAAAGTTTTTAATTTTGAGGAGATCTCATTTATCTATTTGTTCTTTCATTGCTGGTACTTTGGGTATAAAGTCTAAGAAACCATTGGCTACCACAAGAACCTGAAGATGCTTCCATACATTTTCTTCTAAGAATTTTATGTTCTAGGTTCTGATATTTAGGTCTTTGATCCATTTTGAGTTAATTTTTGTATATATTGTGAGATAGGGGTCCTCTTTCATTCCTTTGCATATGGATATCACCCTCTCCCAGAATTGTGTTAAAGAGACAAAAAAAAAAAAAAAAAAAAAAAAAAAAAGGAAGTAGGCTAAGTGAAAGAAACTAGACATATTTGATTCATATGTTTGACTCCATCTATGCAAAATGCAGATAGAAATAAATTACAGAGATGGAAATAGTTTAGAAGTTATGTATGGAAGGGGAAGGATAGAGAGTTTGAGTGGTGACTACTAAGGGGTAGGGTATTTTGTGTTCGTTTGTTTTTGTTTTTTTGTTGCTTTTTTTCCTTTTTTGGGGGGTAATGAAAATGCTCTAATATTGATTGAAGTGATGAATGCACAATTCTGTGATTATACCAAATGTTATTGACTGTACACTTTAGATGAATTGTATGGTTTATGAATATGTTTCAATAAAATTGATTTTAAAAAGAAGAAAAACTCTGGAAGAATATAAATACAATTTTTGCCAATTAAAAAATCAATCGGCCATAAGTGTGAGGGTAAATTTCTGAACTCTATTTCAATTTCATTGTCTATTTTTATGCTATTACCATGTTGTTTTGACCACTGTAGCTTTGTAATATCCTTTAAAGCCAGGTAGTGTGAATCATCCAACTTCATTCTTCTTTTAGGATATTTTTGGTTATCTGGGGCCCCTTACCCTTTCAAATAAATTTGATAATTGGCTTTTCCATTTCTACAAAGAAGACAGATGAAATTTTGATTTCGATTGCATTGACTGTAAATCAATTTGGGTAGAAATGACATCTTAATGATATTTAGTCTCCCAGTCCATGAACACGGAATATCCTTCCATTTATTTAGGCCTTCTTTGATTTCTATTAGCAATGTTTTATAGTTTTCTGTGTATAAGTCCTTTATATCCTTGATTAAATTTATACCTAGGTATTTGATTCTTTTAGTTGCTATTATAAATGGAATTTTTTCTTAATTTTCTCCTCAGATTGATCATTACTGATGTATGGAAACACGACTGATTTTTGGGGTGATGGTCTTGTACCCCACCACTTTGCTGAATTCATTTATTAGCTCTAGTAGGTTTGTTGTAGATTTTTGGGGGACTTTCTATAAATAGGATCATATCACTTACAAATAGTAAAATTTAACTTCTTCCTTTCCTATTTTGATATCTTTTATTTCTTTTTCTTGCCTAACTGTTCTGGCTCATACTTTCACTACAATGTTAAACCACAGTCATGGCATTGGGCATCCTTGTCTTGTTCAAGATCTTAGAGGGAAAGCTTTCCATCTTTCGCTGTTGATTATGATTTTAGCTGTAGGCTTTTCATATATGCTCTTTATCAGGTTGAGGAAATTTCCTTCTATTCTTATATTTCTAAGTGTTTTTATTTTTTTTAATCAAGAACAAATGCTGGATTTTGTCAAATGCCTTTTCAGAAATGTTTGTGAATGGAGATGGCCATGTAGTTTTTCCCTTCATTTTGGTAATGTGGTGAATTACGTTAATTGATTTTACTATGTTGAAGCACGTGCACATACCTGGGATAAAACCCACTTGATCATGGGGTATAATTATTTTAATGTGCTGTTGGATTTGATTTGAAAGTATTTTGTTGTGGATTTTTGTACTATATTCATAAGAGAAATTGGACTGTGATTTCTTTTCTTGTAGTATTTTTATCTGGCATTGATAATAGGGTGATATTGGCCTCATAGTATTAGTTAGGTAGTGTTCCTTTTTCTTCAATGTTTTAGGAAGAATTTGAGGAGGACTAATATTAATTCTTCTTGGAATGATTGGTAGAATTCACTTGCGAAGCCATCTGATCCTGGGCCTTTGTTGGGAGGTTTTTGATGACTGACTCAATCCTTTTACTTGTAATTCATCCGTTGAGGTCTTTTATTTCTTTTAGAGTTGGTTTAGGTGGTTCGTGTGTTTCTAAGAATTTGCCCATTTGTCCATTTGATATAGGTTATCTAATTTGTTGGCATGCCATGTAGATTTTCCCTTCTTATAATCCTTTTTATTTCTGTGGGGTCATTAATAATGTTCCCATTCTCATTTCTGATTTTATTTATTTGCACCTTCTCTCTTTTTTAAATTTATCAGTCTAGCTAAGGGTTTGTTAATTTTGCTGATCTTTTCACAGAACCAACTTTTGGTTTTGTTAATTCTTTCTATTACTTTTTTATTCTCAATTTCATTTATTTCTGCTCTAATAATCTTTGTTATTTCTTTCTTTCTGCTTGCTTTGGGATTTGTTTGCTGTTCTTGTTCTTGTTACTCCAGGCGTGCAGTTAGGTCTTTGATTTTATTTCTTTATTCTTTTTAAATAAGTGTGTAGCACTATAAATTTCCCTCTCTGCATTGCCTTTCCTGCATCCCCTAAATCTTGACATATTGTGTTCTCATTTTCATTCATCCTAAGGTATTTATTGATTGCCATTGTGATTTCTTCTTTGGCCCACTGATTTTTTAAGAGTGTGTTATTCAATTTCCATATTTTGTGGGTTTTCCAGTTCTCCACCTGTTATAATTTTTCCAGCTTCATTCAATTTTGATCAGAGGAGGTGATTTGCATAATTTCAGTCTTTTCAAATTTGTTGAGACTTGTTCTGTGACCCAATGTGTAGTCTATCCCAGAGAATGTGCCATGTGCTTTTGTTTTTAGTGTAATGTTTTATATATGTATGTTAGGTCTAGATCATTTATCATATTATTCAAGTTCTCTGTTTCCTTATTGATCTTCTGTCTGGATGCTCTATCTATTGATGAGAGTGGTGTACTGAAGTTTCCAACTATTATTGTAGAGATGTCTATTTCTCTCTTCAGTTTTGCCAGTGTTTGGCACCATGGTTAAGTTCATAAATATTTATGATTGTTATTTCTTCTTGATGGATTGCCAGTTTTACTCTATAGTGTCCTTCTTTGTCTCTTATAACAGCTTTTGACTTACAGTCTATTGTATCTGATATTAGTACAGCTACCCCAGCTCTTTTTTGGTCATTATTTTCATTTTCCAATCTTTCACTTTCTACCTATTTGTGTCTTTGAGTCTAAGGTGAGTCTCTTCTAAACATAGAGTTGGGTCATGTTTTTTTCTTTCATTCTGCCATTCTTTATGTGATTGAGGGGTTTAATCCATTTATACTCAGTGTTATTACTAGAAAGGCAGTATTTACTTCAACCGTCTTATCATTTGGTTTATGGCATATCTTTTTTTTGACTCTCTTTTCTTTTATTGCAAACTCCTTTTCTATCTATTTGTTCTTTTGTGATCTATCTGATTCCTTTCTCATTTCTGCTTTTGTATTTTTAAAATACTTTCCTTTTGGGTATCTAGGGTTTACACTATACAACCTGCATCTATAACCTACTTATTTTGAAAGATACCAACATGGCTTCAATAGCATACACATTCTCTGCTCCCATAGCCCTCTGTTTCCCCTTTTTATGTCGTTTCTGTACCATTTACCACTTTATATTTTTGCATGTACATTATCAGGAAATATGCCTTTTCCCTTGTTCAATTGTATTCTGACTCTTATGGAAATTAAAGAGTAGAGTTATAACTGAGGATACAGTACTATTATTGTGTTTTCCATTTGCCCTTTTAGTTATCCTTACTGATAATCTTCATGTCTTCACACTTCTCCAAGCCATTCTCTCCTATCTTTTCCTTTCAACTTGCAGAACTCCCTTTAGTAATTCTTATAGGGCAGGTCTTTTGTTGAGGAACTCTCTGTTTCTGTTTATTTGTGAATATTTTAAATTCTCACTCATTTTTGATGCATAGTTTTGCTGGGAAAAGATTTTTAAGTGGCAGTTTTTCTCTTTCTGTACTTAAATGTATCATACCACTGTCTTCTTGCTTCCACAGTTTCTGATGAGAAATAGGCACTTAGTCTCATTGAAAATTCCTTGTAGGTAACGAATCGCTTTTTTTTTTTCTTCTTTCAGAATTCTCTCTTTATCTTTGGCATTTGACATTCTGATTAGTATGTGTCTCAGAGTAGATATATTAGGATTTATTCTGTTTGGAGTATGTAGCTCTTCTTGTACATGTATATTTATATCTTTCATAATTTTCAGAAGAGAAATTATTTCCTCAAAATTTCTTGCTGTCCCTTTTCCCTTCTCTTCTCCTAGTGGGACACCCATGTCACATTTTTTTTGCATGCTTCATACTGTCACTCAAATCCCTGAGAAACTGCTCATTTTTTTCTATTATTTTCTCTATCTGATCTTCTGACTGTATGATTTTGATTGCCCTGTCTTCTACTTCACTGATTCTTTCTTATGTCTATTCAAGTCTGCTGTTGTATGCCTCTAATATATATATATTAGACCAGCTTTATTGATACATATACATTTACAACCCATCCAAATTGTAAAATTAATGGTATTTGGAATAATTACATACTTGTAATTACATACTTGTGCATTCATCACTTCAATCATTATTAAAGCAATTTCAATATTCCAATAATAATAATAATAATAAACCAAAAATCCAGGCAAACCAACAAAAAACTCATCACCTCTCAATCTCTCTATCCTTCTCTGCTGTACATAGCTGCTATCTGTTTCCATCTCTCTAGTTTATCTGTATTTATATTTTGTATAGGTGGAGTCAAGCAATATGTAGTATCTTATGTCTAGTTTCTAATGTATTTTTAATCTCTACTATTGTGCTCTTTCATTCCTATAATTTCTGTTATGTTTCTTTTTATACTTTCAAACTCTTCTTTATGCTCACATGTTGTCTTCTTAATATACTCCATCTCTTCAGGCATATTTTCCTTTTTACTCCTTGAATTGATTTAGGGATTTTTTTTTTTTTTTTTTTTTTTTTTTTTTGGTACTTCATTGATTAGTTGTTCCAAAATCTGTGTCTCCTCTGAAGTTTTAATTTGTTCCCTTGATTGAACCATATATTCCTGTTTTTTAGTAGGGCTTGTAATTTTTTGCTGATGTCTAGGTCTCTGACTATCTTGAGTTAACTGTGAAGTTCATTTTCCTCCTCTTGTCTTTGGTTTTATTGTTGATTGGCTTTGTGTTACAGGTCTTCTTTGATGCTTGGTCCAACTATTTGTAGACCTTTAGAATAGCCTGTTTTTAACTGATCAGATTTTCTCACCTTTTCTTCATTTGATTCCTGCCCTGGATATGTGGTACAGATTTTAAGATTGCACTTTTTGTGTAATTGTTTCACCCCCAGGGGAGAGCTTCCTTTCCTCTGTTCCTTCTCCAGGAATCTTGATATGTTCTGTTTGTTCTTGTGCAGAATTTTCTTCCCAGCTCCTATGGTTTATTTAAGTTCTCTCCTTCAATCACTGCCCCAGTTTCCTTATTCTTTTCAGTTCTAGGGCCTCCCTGTCTTAACAGCAGTTCAGTTAACGCCCAGTTTTTTCTCTGTGAGCCTTTTCTGCCTCTGTTTTTTTCCCTAATAGGGTATCCTGACCTGGGGAGCCAGATGGGGTTAATCAAGAAAGGTAGGTTACTCCAGAAAGGCCAGTTTTGCATTTAGATGGCCCAATCAGCATAAATTGGTTGAGTGAATACAGTGCTTTCCAGCAGCAGTTTTACCACATTCTCCTTCTCACTCTTTTTTCCCTCCTGGGCCCTTTTATATGCAGCACTCCTCAGTGGCTTTTGTTCGACCCCTGGGTCTCTGTGGATCTGGGTCGCTATGAGGTTCTGTTACTGCTGTACCCAGTGGGAGGTGGGAGGGATCAGGGCCACTGCCCCTGAGCAATTCCCCAAATTTTGTAGAACTGAGTGAGAGAGAGACAGTGGACCGATGAGTCCAAAGTGGAAATTTCCTACCTGGTATTTTCCTTTTCCTTTGATTCAGTTTATGTGGAGTCCTTCTCCAGTCTCTACCATCCTCCAGAGTTCTAAGCAAGTGGGATTTAACCTTTTATTCATTGAATTTCTAGGGAGGTTTTTTTTTTCGGGGGATGTCTTATGTCGTCAGGTTGATAACATCACTAGTCTATAGACTTTCTTATGATGAAGGTGAATAATCAAGGCTAAGAAACTTAGTTTCCAGGTGAAAATCTATATTATTTAAATTTCTTACTGAAAGTGACCATGAACTCAACAATAGGTGAGGAAATCTCAAAATGCTTTGAGTTATATCAGCATTGTTAGAATAAACACAGAGTCTGGTGAGATTACTTTGGAAAATAATTTTTTGATACAATGTGATCTAATTGATTTGTTAATCAGTTTTGTTTCCTCATAGACACACTGTCTTGTTTTACCACATTACTAATTATTTCCAGACAAGAATGTTGAGTTGGTCTTTGAACTTCTTCCTTGTAAGCATTGAAACTTTTTCCTCAGTTCAGACTTCAAGTTGCTATTTAAAAATCAATCAACTGAAATTTGTAAGAGTGTTCTTTGTACTTCATTAGCCAGTATCAGAGATGGGAATGTATTAGCATTTTTTTATTAATGCAGAAATAATTTTCTGCTCCATGGGAGAATATATGAATTGCACATGTAAATAAGAATTTACAAATTAACATCCATATCTATAAAGCTTAATGTAGGTTAATGTCTTTATGAAGCATATTGAAATATTTGGTACAAAACATTTATTAATTAATATATGCCAGCAGAAAAAATTGTTTCCAAACTTGTTTGTGAAAGAAAACAGCTAGAAATAAAATGTTCTATTTCTCCAATCTGTCCCTTTCTTTAGGATATGAATGAGTTGTTGATAATGAAGGAGAATATTGGGCTTCTTAATGATGCGTTAGTCCAAGGAATCATAGCCATCATTTCTGTGTAAGAAAGAAGTTCCCTGATTATATTGACCACATCAGTTCATCAAGTCCAAGCCCTGACCATTCAGATACTAAACATATAAAACCAGATCAGAGGGAACATAAAACCTGTTAAACTTGTTTGGCTGTTTCTGAATATTCATTAAAAAATATTGGTCATTTTGATTTTTTCAAAATCATACCTAAACTTGGAGAATATTTTAATGTCAATGTATTAGCTTTCATTTTCAGTATATTTTGCATCTATTGTACAGATCCAACTTTTATATACATAGCCTAAATATTTATGCTATATATAATAAATTTGTGTATGTAACCTAGTTATTCGTAGTTGTTCAATAGTCTTGACAATAAGTAGCTAGGATATATAATGAAATAGTGATTATAGATATTGAAATTGAACTTTTGTTAATTTCCTTACAATAAACACTGTGCTGAATATGATTCATTGCAACCATGTGAATGGTTACTGTTATTACCTTCATCTTATATGAGGAATTTTATTAGCAAGGGACTTTAAGAACCATGGAACCCATTTTATAAGAAAGAAATTTAATTCCCAGAGAAGCTAAGTGGCCACAAACCACAATGCCAAAATTTGGATTAAAACAAAGGTCTCCTAACTCCATTTGAATATTCTTTCTACTCTGCCATCTAGTCTCCTAGTGTGGAATGTTGCTTAGGTAATATCATAACCTTTTGTTTTTTATTATCTCATTATATCACGAAGGAAATCAGACTGTGCATGAGAAATTTCCTATGGAATATCATTAAGATTATCTTCCTTTGGCAATGAAGTCATATTAACCACGTTAAGGTTGTGTAACTCAGTATGTTTTTTCATAAAAGGTACAAATGTGATTTTATTCTCATTACCAAGACCTGGCCATGAAGATGTTTTGACCAATAAATATGAACTCATTCTATCACCATAAATTAAAGAAAGTAGTTATAATGATGACCAGGTCTCAGGGCATAAGTCAGTAAGGAGAGAGAGAAACTACATAGTCTTAAAGATCCCTGTGAAAAGTGGGCCAGGGAGGAAGAAGGTCTGCTTTGAATGCCAGAACCTGGACAAAGTGAGTCCTGGAGGTTCTCAGCCTGAACCAGAAACAGGGCTGCTGGAGTTGGCATGTTAGTCCTGTTTTGCTGTTGCTCTAAAAACTCACCCTTCTCTTCTGAACAGGAACGTGAGGTCCAAAAGAGCTGAATCACGATCTGTGACGAGCTATTACTACCACATCTATATTCATCTACTGCCATCCTGAGGGGAGTTCCTGGGCTGTGAGATTATCTAGCTATAGCAGTGATTGGGGAGGGGGAGGGGCAGAGGGGCGGCACTTCTTTTGGTGTTCCCTGCACACCAATAAAAATATCTCCTTGGCACATTTTTAGGCTCCTGGTGTTTTGATGTTATTTGTTCCACTTATTCTGCAACATAAATTTGCCCACTATCATCTAACTGGTTTCTTTGTATATATTAAATATGACTTTTTCAAAAGAGGAAAAAGAGTAAATTCTAAAGCCCTGGATAATCCACAACTTCACAATTACCTCTTTAATAACTTAGAAGTGGTTGTGGTGTTTTGTAATTCACAACTCTATGAACCAAATAACCACTACGTCTTGCATTAACATCATGTTTTTAAAATCTCTGGACCTGTGATAGGCCATTGTCAAGTCTGTCATATTAAAATTTTGAATAAGCCTAAGATTTCTAAAATGGAAGTAAAATGGTAGGTTATGTAACTATATAATGACATAAAATTATGAACAAATGTTAAATTTGGTTAATTTGGTCATCTTTAACCCCTTGGAATCACTTCTCCCTCAACCTAAAATGATATGACAGGCAGTAAACCTGGGTTTCTGGAATTTTCTGATTTGTTTTATACTTTGTTCTATTAGGTTGTAACCCCTTGAAATCACTTTTCCCCAGCCTAAAATGATATGACAGGCAGTGAGCTTGGGTTTCTAGAATCTTCTGATTTGTTATATACCTTGTTCTATTAGGTTGCTAAGAAAACCAAGCTTCAGGTGCACATTCTAGGGGAATAAGAAGTCATCAGGGAGCTGCGTTCCCCCACACCTTCAGATATCCCTAATCTTGCTTATATACCTTACATGGTTCTTTGTTTTAGTCATTCTCATTAATTCTAGAAACTGAACCAGACGTGGTAGTCTGACCCCACATAATAACCTATCACAGATATCACCTTATTTGAATCTTCCAACCACTGTATGAAGGAGGCACCCAATCTATAGAAAAAGAATGTAAGGCTCAAGAGGTTAAGTTGCTTATACAAATTTGCAGATCTAGGAAATGTCTGACATAGTCTCAAATCCAGGTCTTTTGACCTTTAATCATGTGCTTTTTCTACTATGGAGTCTGCAAAGAAGGGTTGACCAAGCTGCCTACTTTAGATGGGGTGGGTGTTGTAGACCTAGCTAAATTGTGAACTGGCTGAAAAATTAATCCAAATCATTCTGGCTTGTTTTCATGAGGCAAAACAATTTACACCTTTTCCATTTCATGGGTTAACCCATAAATTTTCACTGGCTGTGTTGTCTGGCTCAATACCTACTCTCCATAGTCAATCACATATATCTCACCATGTGCTAACTCAAGGTACTATGAGGACAAGTATGGGAGGGGACTTTACATAGAGTTGTTTTACAGAACTCAAAGGAAAATGAAAACAGAAATGATCCAGATAAGCTAAAGGTTCTTAAAATAAGATTATCATACAAGAAAAATATACAGCATTTATGAAGTATTGTTTTCTTTCTTCTAATGTCATATATCTGGGCATTCAGCCATATGTCTATTCTCCCAAGGGTATTATCAATTTATAGTGGCTTAATAGCCACAGATGCTGAATTTTACTTTATAATCGTATTGTCTATGCCACGTTGCAAAGTCTAATGAAAAATGCGATAGGTAAAAGGAGAGTACAGAGTATGAATTTTAGTGCTAGCAATATATTCTAGTCAACAATGCTCAGTGAAGCTTATTATGTGAATCTACTCATCATTTGGCCTAGGAAGACCTCTATGCTTGTATGAAATGTGGTACTTTGCCATGAAGAATAGAAATATGAAGCATCCAAGAAGAGGCAATGTAAACTGGTGATGGGTTTAATCCTGGGAGGAAGGGTGGATGCCATTTTGGTTTACAGTCTCCCCTTCACTGAACCAATTTGAGAAATAATAACTTTACTAAGTTCTTATGAATAATTAGACTTAATTTGTTGACAATGAAAGTCGGTGAGAACCCTTAGCCTTGATGATTCAGGGAGAGGTGAGGGGACCAAAATCATCCTGAATCCTAAACCATTCATTAATTCAGTTAATCTCATTAATTCTTTATATGACCACTAATTTCAGGGCACTTTGCTTTTCTTTGATGCTTTTCCTCTTTAGTGCTACTTTTATATAATTTCTTTCTTAGTGTTGCATTCTCTATCTAACTCCCCAATTCTTGGGAAATGACTTCAATCTTTCTTAGAGTACACAAGCCATCCCTCAATATTCTTTACAGCTCCATAGTGTATTTATTTAGCAAATTAGTGATACTCTGCTAATTCAAGCACCCAAAGAAAGATTACTGACTTAGTGCCCTACTTTCAATCATATATTAAGGCTTCATTAAAATGTTGTATTTTCAGTGATGCTATCCATGACCCCATTAGCAGAATGAAGAACTACTCCATCTGAAAGTAGCTGATACACAATTTTAATAAATCAAAGGTGATATTGTACTTTATAATCTTTAATAAATTTGTCTTCACAAATATAGTGAGAACTTCTTAAGAAAGGAGCCAAATCTCTTTCATTGATATAACCTAGCACTGGCTGCCACTTAACAGATGGTCAATGAATATTAGTAGAAAGAACTGTTTAAACATCTCTTGTTAAAATATCCATAAAGGAAAGGTTGAGACCAGTAATTCATCTCTAAGCAAGGGGAACAGTGTCTGGGACCTGTATTATTTGTTAGAACATAAATGAGTTGGCACTTATGCTTATGAAATGTTAGAAATCTATAATTGTAAATTCATGCTGATTTTAATGAAATCAAAACTCAAAGTGTGAAACCATCCAAATAAATATAATTTTTCCCAAACTGCTTTGATGTGAAAAAGATTCCTTGGCATGGCTCCAATTAGCTATCTTAGTCACCCACACAGAAGCAAAAAGACTCCCTCTGTCTGATTATAAGTTTCTGCAAATAGCAAAAATGCTCAAAGCATTATTGGTTGTTCTCCCTGCATGGGCATTTTCACCATCCAAAGCAAATGGAATGGACCAATTCTGTCATTTGTATAGACAGATCTGATACATGTCTCACTGCTCAAGCTTTAAAAGTCCTATAGAACATGGTTTTAGTTTTCAAAAAAAAATCATATAAACTGTATTAATAAAAGTGATATGTTTACACTTAACCTAAACGTTTTATGGAACAGACACATATTCATAGTTTAATTATAATAGAGTAAATGTGAAACATAACATTTTTGATGTGTTCCAGTCTGAAGTTCCCAAGTATATTTTTTTAGGGTCTTTGTTTTTTAAAACGTCAAGCCTTTGTTTTACATTCTTCCACCCTTTGCCCACTACTGGTATCTCCACTTCGGTTAATTGTTCCAAACACCTGCTACAAACTCAGCCCCTGAACAAACAGAAACTACAGGGAACTTGACAGCAAAACAAATACATACAGATATAGGAGTTTTATAGAACCTGCCCTCTTACTAAATGTGTAAACACTCAGACTGAAAAAAAATGCGACTGTCTGCAGATGTATCTCCTGGCAAATGGGAAAGTTACCCACTGAGGCCAGTTTATAGAGGCGGTGAAGGCACGATAAACACGTCTGCCTATCCCTTGATATCTTGTCCAGATGGTTGCATAGACACAAGACAGACTTGGTGAGATGGCTCATTTTCTATTATGAAGCAAAAGAAGGTAACTCTCCACCATGGGCCAGGGCAGGAGAGGTCACTGTCCAAGTGTAACATAACCGGCAGGTGTTTTGAAGCACCCACCCTTCTTTACATGAATTAAGAAATTTTCCAGCACTGGGCATATATCAAATGTCCCACAGCAAGATTAGAGCTTCACTATAAGAAAGAGCATGGTCTCTGCCTAAGAGGTGATAAATTTCCTGTGCTAGTAACAGTGAAGACTTGGGAAGTGAATAAAGAAATGTCTTTCAGCATCTCTTAGGTGTGTCATAAAAGGGCATGTTCAATATAACTCATATGAAAAAGTAAAGCCCGATGGTGCTCAGGAAAGAGAGGGAGAGAATGGAGGAGCTTTTGGTCGTAATTCCGGGAGGATGCGGCGATCGATGTTTTCATGGCTGGGATTGTCTCCCGCCCCCCAAAAAGTAATGATGACGGTGATGAGTGACAGTGGGATGGTCTGTAATGCTTCTAACCAGATGGCCTAATTTTGAAAACAAATTTAATGCAGAAGCAAGAGAGATACAAGCTGGGCAATCACTTCTTATTTAGATTTTTTCCAAATTTGACGCATAAGGAGCTCTTATCAACATGTTTTGTTTCTTTTGTCTTTTTTTATTGTTATTGCTATAAAGTGAGAACCAAAACAAGTACCATTCTGAGTGTCTGTCTATATGGAGGTGAAAAGAAAAAGAATGAAGGCTGAGAAGTAAAATAAAATCAAGGTGAAACAAAGAAATGGTGTTTCAGAAGGAAACTTTAAAAGAACCATTAAGTAAAACAAGTATTCCTTTAGTTTTCAGGGACTTAAATGTCCAGCAGGACCTTCCTCTCAGGGAGACAAGCTGGTAAAATGTGCAGAAGCCGAGTGTGACTTGGAAGAATGCCAGCGTGATCATACAGAGGCTCTTCTTTGTGCAGGATTGTTTCTGTGGGTAAATGCCAAGACTGGCCCTGGGCTAATTGAAATGAGCAGCTGCATGGGTCACATCCGTGTAAGGAGCAAGTATTAACAGGTGCACGGGGGCTACTGGCTTTTCCTTTGTCAATATTGAAGTAAACAGGTAATGCTGTTCATTTGTCTTCTTAAAATGTAAAACTTCAGGCTCAGATTGAAAGCAGCCTTTGGCGTCTCCTCTGTGTCTGTCAATGAGTCTAGGATGCCTCCGGCTTCCTGAATTCAAAACCAGGCAGTTACTCATGTCCAGGAGGAAACAGAAGTTCAGGCGCTGTATCTTCAGGTGCTGATGCTCAGGATGGATGGCAAAATCACAGGAACTTCTCACAGCTGTTGAGTAGCTTTCCCAATACAGATTGCTTCTTAAAGTTGTTTTTCTTCCAGAAGCCTCTTGTGGGAGGAGAAAACTTCTCTCCCATTTCTGATTCCATTCAGGGCCACAATAATCTTATTCTGGTTTGCTTGCTTGGGGCATAAAAAGCATCAATGCTGGTTCTGCTAAGTCTTTCATTCCCTCTGCGTTCCTGGTAGTCTCCATCAAAGAAATTGAATTAAAATGGTTGCTGTAAGTTAAAAAATTAACATTCTCATCACAAAAACTTCAGATTGGACCAAGGAAACAATCTGTGGGTGGAGTTTAATGATCCATCAAAACTATAAGGTTTAGTTTTAGACCAGAAATATTTTTCATTTATGTTTATTAATGTACAAGCTTTTTCAACAGAAGAAGAAAGGAAACTATGAGCTATAAAAGAGAACCATAAAGAGTTGATTTTATCATCAGTGCCAATACCATTTTAACTACATTCAGTTGGTGCATTCAGGGGGACACAAAGATTTCATTTTCATCACAGGTTCTTCTTCCAAACAACTTGGAATTTTGCCATTTCCAGAGAGTGGGTTAGAGGTAACTGCTGCTTCTCGTCTCTATAACATACTACCTTAGCATTTGACAAGTCTGCTTTCATGTAATGCCCTACTTATTTTCTTTTACGTTCGATACACAAATCAATACTGAAAGAACTAAAACGTGTCCGCTTTGTCTTATTATTTGGAACCATTTTCGTATCAGAGTTATAAAACTTGAGAGATTATTAATAAAGCTAATAAGAAATGTCCTTTTGTTGAATCTCAGGTGAAGTTTAAGAAAAAAATGTTACCATAACTTGGGACCCTTTACCTCTGCCGAATTTCTCTCCTTTTCTTGGCAGTTTAAAAAAAAGTGCTCCACATTTTATTAACTAATATTTAAAGAAACAAACTTTTTTTTTCCCTTTTTAAATTTTTGCCATTTTTTATCACTTTTACATTTACATTTACAGTGCTGTGCTACCATTGCCACCATTCATTATCAAAATGTTTTCATCACCCCAAACAGAAACCAGGTACCTGTTAAGCAATAACTCCCTATGCCTCCTCCCCACAGCCTCTGGTAAGAACTAATCTACTTTCTGTCTCTTATGAGTTTGACAAGTCTTTTTTGTTTTTGCTTCATTTTGTTTTTATGAAGAAAGAGTTGGCCTGTGAGAGAGAAAAGCCACTAATTGTTATCCATTCCACTGGAATCATGAATAATGTGTTAGTCCACCTTCTTATTCGCCTGTTGTGGGGGGACATGGAATGTTAAAGATGAGAGTGGTGCAATTTCCAGCATCCAGTGCATGTGAAGTCTGCACGCCCTTCACCTGTGGAATCTGGGCCACCTGTAGCAGATCATTTAGGCCAACCAGCCCCGGAAGCTCAGCTACCCGTTTGCCTCTCTGGGCACTCCTGGAACCAGAAGCGTTTGCTTTTCCAAAAGCAGTGGACGTTTGAATTATGTGCCCCAGAAAAACATGTTCTTAATCTTAATCCCTTTCCTGTAGGTGTGAACCCATGGTAAACGGAACCTTTTGAAGATGTTCTTTTTAGTTAAGGTGTGGCCAATCGAATCAAAATGGGTCCTAAACCTATTCCTGAAGGCCTTATGGGAAGCGGCTGTGGCTCAATCAGTAGGGCTCCCGTTTACCATATGGAGGCCTTAAAGGAGAAGAACCCAGAAGCCAGCACAAGAGAAAAGCCATGGGGAAGAGCAGGCAGCCTTGCAGAGAGAACCTCAAGGGGCTGGCGCCAGCCAGAGAACTGCTGCCCCTGACAAGCAAGACTTGTAGCCTCTGAAACGGTGAGTCGATGAATCCCTACTGTTTGAAGCCAGCTCCTTGCGCGGTATTTGTCATAGTATCCTGAGAACTAAGATACTTGATTATTCTAAGCTTATTTTTTCCCAAATTTTCTTTGCCTAACTTAGACTCTGTGGCACATTATTGTATATTTTAGCCATGAATCACTGATCTGAAAGATGCCAGGATTATGTAAACACACCGTGATAAACTGCGTGGCTCAACTGATAAATACATCAAAGCTTTGTTAAGCACCTATTGTGTGCCAGCCACTGTTAAAGACCCTAGAGAAGTTTTTTTCCACAGTCTACAGAAGGATGCAAAAAATATTTGCAACCAATTACAACACAGTAATGTGAATGTTGCAGTAGAGGGCATATCTAGCTTAGCGGTCGAGAGTTAGCGAAGCTTTCCCACGGGTGGCTTCTTTAGAAGCAAGTCTGGCAGACTCGGGAGGCATTATAGAGCATGCTTATTCAGGGAAGGACGAAAAGCGCCATGTGACTGGAGCTGAGGGCATATGATGGTGGGGTGAAAGACGATGAGCCTGGAAAGATGGAGAAGACCATGTTTGTTATTTCAGGTTTTGGAAAACTACGGAATCTTAATTTTTAACTGAAAGCAGTGGGAGTCAACAACCCAAACTGAGTTCATCTTTAGCTTGTTACTCTGAATAGTGAAAAGAAAGTGTTGATAAAATAAGCCAAAAGAATAACAATGAATGATAAAGTAATTTCACTCTATAAACTGTGTATGCTAAACTGAGTAATCTGGAAGAAAATATGAAAGGCGTAAATTTGATTTGCATATTTGTGATAAAGCGGATATTTGTTAGAGTATCTTCTTTCCTTGCTCAATTCTCTGGCAATGCTGTCTTTTATAAAACGGGGCCGTCACCCTTCAGTGTAGCCACCAGTTCACCAAACATTTGCAATCAAAATTGACTGGATTCCCACCACTAGATGCATTTATAAATGTGCTTTTCACTTACCTTTTTATTTCATATTCTTGGGGACTGCGTATCATAAGTGATGGCATATGAAACCTGTCGCTAAATGTTCCTCTATGTGTTGTGTGTAGCAGGGATAGAGAAAGCCTTTTAAAGAGCCAGAAAATAGTCTTGACAGGATAATGAAAGGCTATTATTATTTTAAAATAATTTTTATTTTTCTAAATAATGGACTTTCTCTTTGGTTTGCGAGAGAGTGCTAAGCTCGGTAGGATCAATGGGAAACGATAGCCATTCTTAACTTGAATGAGCGCTCTCATTTGATCTTATATTGGTGTACTAGACAGTCAATTGGGAAATTCACCCACATCACTACACTAGGTGTAGTTTGATCTATTTGCCCAAGCCTTTTCAGCTAGGCTGTCATGTCCCTGAACCCTACCAGATCTTCTCCTAAGGTAAATCCAGATTACTAGTGGGAGTAATTACTATGCTGCTGCTACAACAACACTCCTACCTCATTTGCCCTCACCTGTTCTCATTCCGCTAACTTGGATGCTAACCCTTTACCTTGACCTCAATGCCTGTCTCCAGTCTCCTTCAAGTTTAACTGCTTTATAGATTCCCTGCTTGGTTCTTGTATTTTCCAATATTTTTTAAAACTCTGCTTTCACTTTTTGTTTTGCTTTCCCTGTCGCCTTAAATAATAACTCTTTTCATTCACCTCTGGCCCAACTGAAAGCTCCCCACGCCCCAGTTTTGCCAAACCTCAGTTTTGCCAAACAAGTGGCTTCCATAAGAGTCAGCTGTGGGCTCAGTGCTTACTATATACAGCTGGCTGACAAAAGAGGTGGGGAAGCCCACCTGGGAAAGTTAGTGGTAGTTAGGAATATGGAGGATATGCTCAGAATTTTAAAGAGGCTTAGTATAAATAGAAGATATACTCACAATTGTGCGGGATCAAAGTTCAATATGACTGATATGGACATGCATGTTCACTTGTGACAGGCAGAGAGAAAATCAGACTATACAAACGTCATGGGAATTCCTTAGCACACAGGAAAAAATACTTTTGGTTTGCAGGGAAATCATGCAAATTTGTCATGAATTGTAAAGTTGCATTTCCATTAGGAAAAGCAAGCATGATATTGAGATACATGAGATCAACAATATAAGATGTAGTCCTCATTAGCTATGGCTCATGATACACTTCACACAAGTCGAAGCACTGTGCCAACTTCTGAGCTCCACCACCAAAAATACGTGTGAAGAACATCAAAAAAGTTCAGAGGAAAGCCACAAAGATATTTCAAGTTTTGGAAAATAAGACCTTTGAGAAAAGGTCAAAAGATTGGGGATTGTGCTGGATGAGGAATGATTTTGAGATGATCTGTGAGTATTTTAAGGTTCTTATTCAGAGAACAGATGATGAGCATTTTTATCTATCACTACTAAAAGCAGAAGAGAAGAGAAAAGGCTAAAAGTGAAACTCAAAGGATTTAGGTTTGAAAGGAGAAATGTTGGATGAAGAGGGCTGTCAAGCATTGCAGAGGGTTATTTAGTCTCCCTCTAAAGCCTGGATAGAGTCTCCCTGATTTGGCACGTATGTGTGCCCCTCACTGAGGGCCAGTGAGGGGCACTAGCTGATGGAGACTGGGCAATGAACCATTTCCTTACTTAGGGACACTTTACTGAATGAGTTAAATGACTTTATCCATTAATTTTATACCCTTCCTTTGAAACAAGACTATAAACAATCAGAAAAGCTGATAGACTACCAGCTGCTATTGTACTTCCCGTGAGCCATTGTGTGTGAAAGAACTAAGTGGATAAATGAGATCCAAAGTTTCAGATTCATCAATTCTTTCCATTTGCAGCCCCAATAGTCTTTCTGAAGGACAAATGGATAAAATGGTTTTGAGAGAAGTAAAGATATTAAAGAATGGTTCTTGAGGTCATGAATTTCTAATAGAATCTTTAGTAATTCTGGTTAGAACTCTGCTTTTGTGCTACATAAAAGGCAATGACACCTTAATCCAAATTAAAATCAAGGGTCAGAGTAAACAAAGTAAGCTATCACTTTGATTTCTTTAACCCTTTGACCCTTTTTTATCCCATCAACTTCAGGTTAAATTTAATGTTTTAAATGAGAGATTGTTACACTGGAGAAGGGAAGATCTGCCTTATGATTTGAATAGCGTGAGTAGTACAATTTAACGAATAAAGAGTATTGCTTTTACTGTCCAGGTGTGAAAATATCTAATTTCTTTGGATTCCTCACCATTAATTTTCTCTTAAAATATAAATAGCGGTTCTTAACCAGGGGTCCACGGACCCCTTGAGACTTCAGGGGGTCCATGAGCTTGAATTAAAAAAAAAAAAAATCATCTTTTTTCTGACCTCTAACTGAAATCTAGCATTTCCTTCTCTTATGATATATGCAATAAATAGAGTATTCATTTCATATCACATTACAGTTGTTGCATATCTTGAAAAATCACTTATGCTCATCCATACTTTGAAATTACGCTACTTGAGTGTCATAAAACTACCTGCCGCTACATTCTGAGAAGGGGTCCGTGGTTTTCACCTGACTGGCAAAGGGGTCAATGGAACAAAAAAGGTTAAGAACCCCTGGTGTAAATACTTATATTTCCAAGTTCTGTCCCAAAGGCAATTCAAACGCAATGTGTCTAAAACTCATAAAACTTCTTCATACACATACTACCCCCCTCCTGTATTGACTTCCTCCTAAGTATCTTTGAAGCATATATGCTAACTCTACTCTATTGCTTTTAAATCCTCATTCTTTTCAACTGGATTCAGCTGGTTTCCCAACCAGCTTTCTTAAGGCCACCAGATTGAACTAGCTACTGTATGAATCTAATCGTGCCTTCACTGCCTTGTAATCCTTCAGAGGCTCCCATCTTCTGTGGCAGTGGTCTCTAAGCCTTGATGAATTGTTAGGTGGATATCTTCAAGTGTTCGGATATCAGGGCAACATACCTACTGCGTCAGAATATCTCGTTATGCATACACATGCACACATACACACACACATGCACACATATATAAAGCTCCACAGATTTGTATACTACTGGGCTCTGGGAGAAACAAGGCCAATGATATGATAAGTGTAGTTCCTTTAACCTATCAGGGTATCTCAGGTTTTGAACTCTTTGCACATGCCTGAAATAACTTTCCTTCCTTTCATTAATCCACTGGAAGCACTCTGACCTATTTCTTTAAGGCTCTGCCATTTTTTTCTCCAAATGGATTGCTGATGCTCTCAAAGCAAGGCACTCCCTTCCCTCAGCTCCCAGAAAACCCGGCCAGTAAGCTACGCACATTAGGTCACATTATTATGGAGTTGTTTTTTTCACTTGCTAGCCAGGTAGACAGTGAGCTGCTTGAGGGCAAAATGTATGTCTTGTATCTCTTGGAGGATTTGCATCCCTTTCTCCTTCCTCTCTACCCCTTTTCTCTCATTCCTCTAAATATGTCACAGATATTTGTGCATAGTAAGTACCAAGTGTTCCTAGAAGGATATGAAGGAAGGAAAGGGACAAGAGGAAGTAAATACCTTGGAGATGATAACTTGGAAGTTAGTGAATTATAAAATTAAATAATCTGCTGAGAGGAGATTTTATGGTACTTGGAATCTGGATAGAGTGAAGCATAAGCTTAGGTTGAAGGGTAATAATGAAATGGAGAGGTTTTATTTGAGGGACACAAGGTTGAAACCAGATTTTAGATCCACAATCAAATACAACAAGATTAAAGGATTTCACAAATTTGTGCACATTTTAAATATATGCATTTATATTTAATGGGGAAACCAACATAAAGTGGGACACTGTTTATTTCTCCAAGTAAGACAATATAAAATAAAACCTATTATCTACCATCACCATATTTTCATAAAGGAAAGACTATTTGCATAACAAAATAAGTAGAAGGTAAATATCAGATTAAGGAACTATTTTTGAATAAATATAGTTGTGTAATACATGTAAATATTATTTTTGTTTTCCTTTTATTTTTTTCAGGCCAAAGAAAACATTGTAGATCAGGAATGATATCTTCAGACAAGATTTTACAATAGGCAGAAAGAGTTTCAAAACTTCCTTTATATCCAAAGCAGGGAAGTGACATTATCTCCTCAAGGTAAAATAACCTTGAATGGCCTGACATTTGCACAATGGCTTTCTTTCTGATCGGCCTGTAGTTCCACCTAATTACTTGAAAATACCTTTGCTATTCCTGGCATCCTTCTGCCTATATTGTTTTATGACAGTCTAATAAGAACTCAGCTTTCCCCACTGACCATTCGTAAAATTAGATAAATTGTAATCTAAAGGAAATGCTAACTTTATGTCAAAATCAGGGTGTAGTTTTGGGGATATGCAAGATCAGAGAGAAGATAAGGCACAAACACTAGAAATGGTGCCTTCTTGCCTCTCTTGTTAGAATATAGTGGGTTCTCATAGGACAAGAGGGAGCTAAATTAGGAGGAGAAGAGATGAAACCATAATGTTGGATCTTACAAACTCTGCAAAACTTCTCTTCTCAGAATCCGGCTAAGGCTGCAATCGTAAGAGGTGCCCATAAAATTTACCAAGTTTCTGCACGCCAAGTATATCTATTAGGGGTTACTTCTTACTGCATGTAACAAAAACCCAATCATAATGACAGGAGGTAACCCAACCGCAGTAACAGGATGCCCAGAGGTAAGCAGTTCAAGCCTGCCCTGCTGCAGAGGTTCACTTGGTTGGTGTCCAAGCTCTCGGAGGTTTGCAATTTCATCCTCTTGGGCATCCATTCTTTACCTGGTTATTTAGCCTTTGGCTCCAATTTGCAGTCAAGGAGGGAAGAGTAGAATCTGTATCAGGACAGCCAAAGTTGCCCAGAAATCCTCCCTTGAATTAAGTTTACATCTCACCAGCCAGAACTGTACCAAATGGCCTTCCCCTGGATACAAACAAAACTGTGAAATGAAAATTTTGCTTGGGCACATCCTTGCCCCATATACGCTTAGTAAGAATGAAGAGAGAAAGGGTATTGGATTGTGGACAACCAGCAAGTTTCTGCTGCACCCATCAATAGCATTAATTTATGTTGCACTTTCATTTAAATGTCCAAGGAATTTCTGCAGCAGGAATGTGATCCTGTACTTTTATACAGAATATAGTGTTCTTCACATCCAGGAAACCCATCAGAGAGGATACATTTCTTATTATTCTCTATCATTTGTTCTGTTTACTAAATCAAATGTAGGTCCTTCCCAGATCTTAGAGTCATAGTTGACCCATCTTCTATATCCCTCCGCATTCAGTCACAGCATATTTAGAAAATTTTCACTCTTCTTTGCTTTTTTCCCCCTCATTTAATTTCCTAATGGCTACTATGCTGTTTAGGTACTTATCTCTTCCCTTGGTTTTTACAAAGGCCTCTTGCCTAATTTCTCAATATCCTCTCTGGTCTCTCCCTAATCCACCATGTATATTTCCGTTTGAGTCGATCTGCTTGAGCTTTAGTGTTCATTATGCTGCATGTCTATTCAAAACCTTTGGCTTTCTATTGCCCATCATCCAGATGGGTCATCATGAAACTAATTGCTTGGTGAATGTAAATTAAGACTGTCCCCTGTACAAACACCAACATTCTGTCCATCTTTCAATGGTTCTTCAAGACTGAATGCAAATGTCTATTATGAAGCCTTTTCCAGTGTGACCAGGCAGACAAAAGATACTTCTTTCTCCATGTTCCCATGGCATTTTATAGATATCTTCGCTTCGTAAATTATTACCTTGTGCTGTTAACAGGTATTTGCTTGTCTTTCCCCAAGTGAAGGGATTATAGTCCTCACAGGGCATGGCAGCAAAGCCGGCAGGCATGTAGGGTACAATAAATGTCTGTTTGACTAACTAGTTGGGTGTAGTGATATTTAGTCCATCTTGCTATGTATCAGATGTGTAGGCTGCCCCAGTGTGACTGCTAGGCACATATTTGGCAGCACAAGGAAAAAAGTTTGAGACCAAATGGAAGGCAATACAAAAGTTATTTTATTCTATATATCTGACTAGTCTGGATCTCCAATTTAACTTCCTCTCTGAATTTTGATATTTTACTTAGAAGCAATTTCCCAGTTTCCTTGTTGAATGCCCTTCTGTGTTGTTACTCTTTGCCCCCACATCTGCCTATTGGGTCATAAACCAAGGCTGATGCTCACCTGCACTGATTAGCCTCTACTAGGGGCAAGCAGAACACAAGAGGCTCTTAGAGAGTCGGGGAATAATAAAAATAATTATAAAAACAATTTGAACATTGTATCAGGCATTATGCCAAGTGTTTGACATAGATTGTTTCGTTTATTCTTCAACACAATCCTATGAAGTAGGTGTTATGTCCATTTTTACAGATGAGAAAACTCATATCCATGAAGCTAAGTAATTTCTCTAAGATCATTGCCTGATGGCAAAGTTGGTACTGCTGACCATATTTACGGTTGCAAATGGTTTCCCTGGAAAAAGTAAAGTTGAGTGAGTCTAATAAAACTGTGCTTGAGTTAAACAACACTTAAGATTACCTAAAAAGTAAACAAGGTCTACATGAAGTTGATAACGAGAAAATGGTCTTGCCAAACCTTTAATTTAGAGTGAGGTAAACTCTTTCAGATATGATGGTCATCATGGTCCCAGCTCTTGACTTATTCTTCCATTTCTCTATTCTCATTTTGGTATTCAACTATTGTCATAAAATACAGATATTCTCCCTCCAAGTGATTTCTTTTGCTGCTACTTGTTGAATACCCTTTTCTGGAATGGTTCTCCTTTTACTCACCTTCTTCTGTGCTCTGCATTTCCTTCAGGCCCTTTATTCTTGGATTTCTGGCTCTCTAAGGTAGTGCTTTTCAAACCAAACTTCTTTTGTTGACATTTAGAGTAAGAAACACTCACACACTCACACAAACACTTGAAACACAACTTACCATCAAATCCACCTGCAATTCATTTGGTCTATGAAAACCATGATTCTATAATTGTACCAAAAGGGGAAAAGTTGATGTAAAGCATCCAAAATAGATGTAATACAAAATGACTAAATATAATGGTATATATGGGTTACTTTTGCTAAATATGTACTTATTTATACAGTGTTGCTTTTGTCTCTAGTTAAGTAGAGAAGATTAAATGTAGAGAACTGTAAATCAAGCAGTACCAAGAATACAAAGCACTAATCAACATAGGTGGTAGTGCATGATAATTGGTTAGAAAAAAGGGTCCAATAATCGGCAAGAAAGAGGATTAGCCAAAGATCTTAATAGGAAACCTGACTGCCTCAGTTCAATTTCTTATTTCTTTGTAGAGAAAAATCTCTAAATGATCTTTTAGCTTATAATGAGGTATTAAAATGGCATACACAAGCTTCCAATAATGCTAACTTGCATCAATTGGGGAAACGCATTGCATTATAGGAAATTATACCCTATGTGAAAGACTTGGACTTAAAAAGTTCCATTGACATTCCAAGTGAAACATGACTATTAAATTAGTCTGACTTTATGCACACTGACTCAAATTCTAATCATCTTGGATGGAGCAACTAGTTCCAGTGTCCCAACCAGGGCCCTTCTAGTCAACAACACAGGTCCTGTAATCTCAGCTAGTCTCACACAGTATTCTCTAGCTTTTGAAAGGAGTTACTCACTATTTAGGTAACCTCCAAAAGACTGGAAACAAAAGACAGAAACATTAACTTAAATTCATAAAAATTGTTGTTACAGGTTAACATATATTTTTAAGTTAATTTTTGGTTCATTGCAAGACATTGTGTATGTTTTTAGAGAAATTGAAGTTTATTTGGTGGGATTTTATTGAAATGTTTTGACGATTTGGCTAAGTATCAGATCAATGTTTACATAGCTGGATCTGATTAAATTTACAAGTTTTGCTTTATTAGCTGTTTAAATGGTATACAAATGTTGAGAGAAATTGTGTGTATTGGAGTTGTATATTGAATAAATTGGCCATTAAACAAAGAATAAGTAGCAGTGAATGTCATAATTCATACACCCAAGTTTCTCATGCAGAAAATATTCAGAAATGCCTAGTGAGATGCCAGGCACATGGGATGTGTCCAATGATTTTTTTTTTCCCCGTAAATTTTCCTGGCTCTCTCCATGAGGGAAACTGTTTATTTTATTACCATATTTTCTTACGTGGTGATGCCTGTCTCAGATGTGGTCTCTGTGGCTTCCAGCCACAGTTTACAATTCACTTTAAGGAGACTTTAAGAAGATGTAGGAATTGGCAGGTCAAAGTTAGCTTTCAGGCAGCCAGCAGCTGCACCATACTTGGGCTGTGAAAAGCTGGATATTAAGGATACCTTCGGATGTCATGCTGTAGTTAACCTATGCTATCACACAACTAAAGACTGCTGAGGCTTTCACTGTAACCTGCGTGATGAGGAACAAAACTATCGTATGTGCTTTTGGTCAGAATCTATAACAGGGAAAATACTACCTATGTCACAGGGGAGTTGTACAATGGTAAATATTCAGTAAATGTTAGCTATTATTAAAGGCAATTGAAGGTGGGGCATATGATAAGGTTACATGTTAAAAATAGGCTATGTATATGTTTTGTGGATTTAGTCTTTTTTCCAGAAGCAGGGTAAAAAACATTTGGATAATCTATTATCTGAATGTCCCTTGCTCCTGTATTTTCTTTGTGCTTTGTCCATTAAACTTGGTGCAGTTAACTGTAGCCAACCTGCCTATAAAGCCAGAATATTCTTTAATCAGCTCTGCTATACCAATTTCACAAATATTCAGCCTCTCAGCCCAGAATACCAATTGTGTAAAAAGTGCAATGAATTCCAATTCACTTTTGATTGCAATGATCTGACCAAACACAAAACTGAGTTGATCCAAGATGATGTGGGCTTTACAACTTTGTGTATTACGTGATCTGCACACCCCAAACAGTAGTATCTTTGAATTTAACATTTTCCTTTTCAGAAAACAGAATTCTTCTCTTTAAAGACATTTTTAAAATTTTCAGAATGTGTAATTGTTAACACCTGCTATGTGTTACCAACAGATGTTTCTTCTTTACCTGAGGGAGCTGTTATAATTATTCTATAAGCTATCCGAATGTCATTTACCAAGATAGCTGAGAAATTTTAGTTGGCGACTTTGTATATAATATTTGGTATTTCTTTAAATCTCTTCATCTATTTCTGTCAATTCTGTCAAGCACTGCCCCCAAATGCTTTTTTTGGGGGGTACCAAAACTTTTGCAAAACTGGTAATGATCAAGCAGATTTTAGTCTTTGCTTGGGCAGGTAATCCTTGTAGTGTTCAACACCGAAATCTTAAATCTTGGTTATAAATGCAAAACTATACCTTTTAGAAAGATTATGTTCTAATAACTTTGCTTCAAGGAAAGCTATAGTAAAAATGAGTTTCCTTATTTTTCTGACCATTTATAAGGTCTTATATACAGTAAGATCTCAGAATTCTTCATTTATCACTAATCACACAATTACCTACAAGCATGTGTTAAATATGAAGCCAGTTTCAGCCAAATAATGGGCCAATTGCAAACAATGAATAAAGAGAGGCAGCTCCATTTATAACCTCTGTTTCAACAGAGCTCTATTGCAATCATAATGATCTGAGGATTACTCATTAATTAATTGATGTTCTTTTTTATTATGTGCTAGTGAGTTAATGAGTAATTTGTGTGATATAATTCTCTGAACACATTGATTACTTGAGATATTTTCCAGGGATTTCATACCAATGTCATACTGAATAGGTAGAAAGTGGTATTTGCTTTTGTGTGCTCATTATTAGCAGGCTTGGGATGAGGACACACCAATGAAAAGGCACTTTAAAGTTATCTGATGTATGAAAAGTCAGTGCAATAGCAGGCTGTGTGCTCAGGGGAAAAGCCTATCACATAGTAGGCACTCAGTACATATTAACTGGTTTAAAGACTACCTCGGGGCTTTGCTTTCTATTATTTTAGATTGCATTAAAATCTCATTTTAAAAATCTATGATGGTGTTTTTAAGAAAAGGTAATAATCACAAGGCTTTTGCTACGATTGTATCCTGTGTTAATGGCCTTTTACAATAAACATGCAGACTGCTTTTGCAACTTAATGAAGTGAACACTAAACATGTTTGGCCTTTATCATTTCTATGAAATTGTTTAAGTGACGATTCAGGAGGTGGTTCGCCTAAAGTGATAGTTAAAAGGAAACCATTTGTGTATGGTATGTTTACTTAGATAGAATATTCACCACCCTGTTTCAGTTAAGCCACAATCTCTCCCTTGAAAATGTAGGATTTAGTTGAGTTTTTTAGTTTTAATTCATTAAGTAGGAAATAGGAAATTCATAATTTAGACTGACAACAGCAAGACGGTTGCTCTCAAAAAGATCACTTAAAAACTTGTATAAATGTACAAAATGATACCTAGCAATTGCTACCTTCTTTTTTGGACAGGTTAGTTTTTTTCTTCTTCTTCTTCTCCGTCACTAAAGTAAATAGCTGTAAACTCTCTAGCTGAGAGAACCCGAATAAAACATCTGGAGAAAGCATTTGAGGACCCTTGTGCATGCTTGTTATGCTTTATAGAGTAAAAGTTCTCACACAATTTTCTTTTTCACGGACTTCATGTATACTTTCTAGATACCATCTTAGATTTTTCCAATTAAGTGCAATGAAATAGTGTAATACCCCTTTAATTAAAAACATAAATCCAAATATAAAAAATGAAAAGAATCCAGCAGATATTTATTAAGCAAGATGAAAGTGAAATTGCAAACACAGGTCAGCTTTAAACTCAGCCACACTGGGATGGTGGAGTCTGGTCCTTCCTCCCAGGCAGTCTGCACGAGAGGTGTGGAGAATGGGAGCTCTCGCTGCTTGAGGACACTTGCCGGTGTCCTACTGTAGGCATCAGATAACAAGCTAAGCGATGTCAGAGCTACACAACACAAAGAGGAGAGTTGACAACAATTCAGGGACTGGGAGTAGTCAATACAATTACCTTAGTGCTTCAAGCCAAAAATGCTACTATTTTATGGGCAATTCACTGTAAAGTGACTGACAGCTGAAAAATTATTCCTGTTTCGTTTCATAATTTCATAGCAATTAAAGATAATCTAGGAAGATTAAGGCCTTAATCTTTAATCCAGGTGAATGATTCTGTTTGTAATAAAAAGCATAAGGATTCCCAAGAGATTAAGCAAAGGGAAAACTGCAAAAATTGTTTCTGGGTGGCAAGGAGAGTCAAACAGCTTCAAGAAGCTGTAAGAAGTTTGTTCCTAATCTACAAGTATTTTGACCTATTGATGAAAATATGCAAAATCATTTAATCCAAAAAATCATTTGAAAACGTTAATGAAAATGCCAACTTTCCATCCACATGAACTTTAAACAGCTCTCACTGGGGACTAGCAGGGCTGCATTTTGAAAACCATCACTTCTCACTTATTACGCCCCTTATTTTTCTTTTTTTGCTATGCAAGTCATTTGTCTTCATGAAACAAATGTAAGGCTCTAAGGCTCAATTAATATTTTGTGGCCCCCAACGAGCTCTTTTTGAAACTTTCTTCAGTGTACCTCAAATTTGGGGGACATGTGACTCGAGCACTCTAACCATGAAGCATTTGTACATATCATTCCCTTTTCACAGAACCATTCTCTTAAATGAGAGGCACTATCCAGATTCACACGCATGTTCATAATAAAGCTAAGTTTTGAAACAACTCAAATCCACACCAGCATTATTTTCTGTCTAATACTTTGGCTCCAGACCAAAAATTCAGGTATAATATTTAATCTTTATCCTAAATGCATGTATTGCAGGACAAAACATGTATGCAAATAACACTGGGACATATTGTTTCCTATATAAGTGATCAAGAAGAAATAAAGAAAATATCCGCAGTGCTAAATTTGCTGCAGTAAAAGTATGCTTCATCATGCCTGTGTGGAATTAGATTTGTCAAAGTAGTTCTGATTACAGAAACAATGGCGCAAAATGTGACCAACCAAGAAGAGGGGATCATATTTTCATTTTTATTTCCTTAATTGTAATTTAAATAATCCTTCTCCATAATCTGTTTCTAGAAAGCTTTCTTCTTTATCAACTGTATGTAGGTAAAGGAATAACATTTCACCTTTTAAAAAATGAAATGATAGAGTTCAGCCTAAGTGTAATATATTCTGAGTGGGTAATTACTAACAAAAGCAGTGAAAGAGTAAAGACATAATACTTTTTTTTTTTTTTTGACATAATACTTTTAAAGTGTTCACTTTTTGACCATTAAAAGAAATGGCAGGTAAATACAGAAAAATATATAATGAGTTCTCAGCTTTTAAAAAATCAATCCCTTTGTTTCTCTTCTCGTCGATTGAGGGCATTCTGTTGCTCTGTCCAAAAATAATCTCAATGCTCGAATATGATCATCGCTTCAATGTCCATTAACGTGGTGTGGTTTCAGTAGATTCACACACAAATCATTTTAGTGCCATAAATTTATTGTCATTAGGTCATTAAATCTTTAGCTCCTATAGAGAGACTTGGGTGAAATTCACATAAATTTATCATCTTGAAAGTTTTCTCACAATTGTTGGGATGCTTTTTTAAAATAACCTTTTGGAAAAATTCTACAAGATACCCAAAGGCACTAGTTCATATAAGGGGTGAATGGCTGAAAACAAAAACAAAACCATTGTGTAGGTAAAGAACACAACAAATTATTTAAAAAGGGTCACTGTTAAGCTTTAAAGTTATTTTTTAAATGGCGCTTTTCACATTGGTATAAAATGAAAGTTCTTTGAGATGAAATTTTTATGCATTTTTAAAGCTGATCTTTAGCCCCCTGAAAATAGGGGGCCATAATGAGAACACTGTTAGACTCCTTAAATCATAGTGGCAATAAGTAATGGATGTTACTAAAATGCTTTGTGTGGGTGTGTCTTTATTTTTCAGTATTCTTAATGTTGATAGACTTGCTTTATCTATATTTGTACCATTAATGAGATTTGCTCTTCAATTCTTTACTAGAAAGTTACAGCTCATTTAAAATAGCTGGTAGATACAGAAAGCATAAATATACAGTAAGTTTAAACACTGATTGTACTAAATGCAACAATACAAAGAAGCAAACAGAACACAAATGGTAACACAATAAAACTGTATTACATTTGTGCTTCAAATATTACAATACATTATATACAATAGTCCAAAATAAACATCTCATGCCAAGTGACACAAAAACGAATAGCAAGCAAAAAAACCCAGCAATATGTACATTACTTTTTCCTTTAATAATAAACATTCAACTCTGAACTGGGGCAATTTCACTACATACAGATGCAGTCCGCCTTTTTATTCCATATAACCATCCTGCTTTCCTATATCTACGCTATTCAGTAGGTTCCTGTGTCAATTCTCATATACATGTGGAGCAAAAAAGATAAAGGAATGTAGTGCTTTGTATTCTTAATGGGGCGATGTTGATAGATCAGCGAACCTGGGGTGCATAACCTTCTTTCATTAAACCTTCCTCGTAGTCCGTCTGGCAAAGGATCATGTTATTCTTTAGGAAAAATTTGTCTCCAACACAAAACCTGAAAATATTTTTGAAAAATGAGATGTGTTAAGACCATTTCACTCAGATCTATAAAGTTGAAGTTTTATTTTCCTAATAACAATTGCACGTGGTACTTCCCTGAATCCGAAAGTTTGACTTAGAAGTTGCTTTCCTTATCAAAATTAAACCAATTGCTTCATTCAATGAAATGCACACAATCTTAAATCCCACCCTTACATATAAAAATCTTGGGAACATCAAGGTACCATTTTGGGCTCCAGAGGTGATTTTAGAGCACACTGAAGAGAGGGGGGAAAAAAAAAACAGATTTGTATTTACATTCATGAAAATAAAAGAATGATGATATTTCACTGCAATGATTATGCAAGGCTTCGTGTTTGGTGATGTATCCATTTAATTTTAAAAGGCATTAAAATGAATCAAGCAATTAGAAAATAGACCATTTTAAAGCTTCCCATTGACAGTTTCCTTTTAGTATATTGAAATATGGTTAAATTCTAGCAATTTGGAAGTGATCATTATGAAGTGAAAGTTACTTTAGCATCAGGCTGCGCTGCTGTGTCATATTCCTTTGTGGCAAATTCACCAACTATGAAATAGTGGATGTCACTTCTTAGAGCACTTTTCAATTAAACCAGAGGGAGTAACCTGAGTGAACTTGATATTGATGTGATAAATAAAACTAGTTTCCAGTAGCTAATCATGCATTTCATTTTATAAAGTATTGTTTAATGTACAAGATTGTACCATTTTTTAATAAGTACTGTTTGTATAATTACCCAATGGTAACACTTTGGACACAATTAAGGTCAGAAATAAATGCTTGTGCTGTTTCTGGTACATTTAACAATAAAATAACTCTGGAGATATCTGTGTGTATATTTAATTGTAACAATTTAACCTTCAAAGAGTGTGCTGTCTGGTAGAGCTGACCCAGTAAAACTACTTGTAATTATACAAGTTGACCTCAATGACCTTTGATAGTGGTCTCTCTTTATCAGAGTCAATTTCAAATGATGTTCAAGCAGAAACCTTAGTGGATAGATTAAACTGTGTAGTGAAAGCTGCCCTTTAATGTTTTGTGAAGTTGAAGGTTTAAGTGAGGAGCAGTTGGACTGATTTACATTCTCAAAGATTGAAATGCTAGACAAAGAGTGAACCTATTTATTTACTAACTGTGCAGCTTTGGAAATTTATCCTTACACAGGCTAAGTAGATAGAGGGGAAAATAGTGTAATAAAAAAGTAGATTGAAAAGAATTAGTTTTCCTCTTAAAGGAAAATTGGTCTGTTTATTCGTGGAATTTACTTTTTTTCCCCGGGATTACCCTCTGCTGATGATGTTGATGGAAAGTACAGTCTATGCACTGATCTTGAAATCCTGGAGCTGTCTGTGGTCAGGGCTATTGGACACAAGGAAAATTCAAGTGTGGGTTTTGTCTTTTTTTTTTTTTTTTAGTTGCAAACTATACATTTAAATGCTGCATTTAAAAAAAAAACAAAAACAAAAAAAACGGCATTTGAATAAACCGGCATCTGTAGATTATCCCGATCAATAAGAAATATTGAATGAAATGAAATATTTCTATTGTTGGGCAGGACTAAGTAGCCAAATTAGATACTATTCTCTTATGTGTAGACTATGTAAAGTAGCATGTTGAAAATATTTGATTTCTGTTCAAAATTATCAGTTTATGTTACTGTTGAAATTAATTTGAACTAAGAATGGAACCATATTTTCTAAAAACAAACTAATCTGGAAAAACTCTTTTCCAATTCTTATTGTATAAAATTTTGCTCGAGTTCATTTAACTGGCCTAAAAATTCTATTGGTCATCAAATAAAATGTGGTTTATATAATATTCCCTTCAGATGTCTTGAAATTTAGATGTTTCATTTATAGATGAATAAAGTCAAGGTAATTATAGCATGAAAGAAAGAACCAAGAATCTGGGTCTAGTTCCAAGTCCAGGCGCTATCACCTACCCAATGCAAGGCATAGTGTACATTTCATACTATAAGATAAAAGCAGCTACATCACTAGATTGTAGAGAGGTTCAAATAAGAGGTATGTGAAAGGCAGAGAGGTATATGGCAATGAATTGGGTTCAAATCCCAGCCCCTACTTACATCAAAGATAAAACTTCAGCATTCTTTAATATCAGCCACTTTTGCAAGATTGTGGCAAGGAGTAGAAATGAAATATGTAAATCTGTCCTCCAGTGTTTGGGAAGTAGGTAATTAAAAGAGCCACATTTTATTGAGTACTCACCATGTGCTAATGCCAAGTGTGTGTATATATATGATTACATTTAATCCTCCCATCCAACCTGGAAAGTAGATGTCATTGCCCTTTTCAGATGAAAATCCTAAGGCTCCCTCTCATAGTTTAAGAAACTGCCCAAGGTTCCCTCCAGAATGTCTGTGGCAGAGGTAGAAAAGTAGCCCAGGTCTCTTTGGATTCAAGACCCATGCTTTCACCTGGAGGCAGGAAGGCATGTGGCTACAAGTAGACTATGAGGATGAAATACTTGCATGGTTTAGCTATTTTTGGTGGTTTTTCTTTTTGTATTAGACTTATTCCTTTGCATAACCTTTAAAGTCTTCCTACTATTCAGTGAGATATCTGTAAGATACATGGGCTACATCTGAAATAGTCTTACTTCAGAAATTTTGTTGCTAATATGCTAGCTAGATAAAAGTAAATTTTGCATGCATTTCCATTTAGACTTAAAAGTCAAGATGAAATAGAATATGGGTAAGGAATGTTTCACTTACACATAACTCAAACAAAAGAGCCTTAAAACCTAGAGTTGCGGGTATATTATGAATAACAGTTCTCATGCGGTGAGCATTGGGATCCTACTTAAAAACGTACCATATGTGAACATGAAGAAATTAGAGAAACGGCAATGTACATACTTAACTCTTCACAAAATAATCGGCAGCTGTAATTTTTTAAAGAAAGGCCAGTTCCTAATGTCATAGAACCAGCTTCTTATGAGATTTAGCTTTTGCAGAGAAAATTTGAGCGAGAGCTAGAGGATACAGTAAGTATATTGACAGGTCAGGCTAAACGTCCTGAAAATAAATTGATAATCTTCATTATACTCTAATCCTAATTGCTTGTGGTATGCTCAGTTCAATTAGTTTTGCCCTCATTTGAAAATATATAAATATTTATATATATGTTAAGAAATTTTTAAAATGCCATTCAGATTATTTGGCTATCTAATCTTGACATTTTGGAATTAATAACAGATTCAATTTTGAGATTTCAGAGTGACTCTACCTGGAATTACATGGTCTTAGAGGTTTGAGAAACAGAAAATAAGTATAATTAATAACCCATCCTCATACAATAAAATATGGGCTTGTAGTAATTTTAAGTAGGTTTTCAAAAACCTCTGCTGAGACGCCTCCATTTATAACATCTTTTCTAAAAACTGAATGTTAACTTAGGCATCTTATTTCTGTAAATGAATAACTGTCAATTTTAATTAATTTCAATCCCCACAACACTTTAAAAGGAGGCAGGGGGCTCCAAAATGTATTTACAATGCCTCTTTTCCTATTTAGTGTCCTCAGATGAAGAATTCAATACTGTGCTCTGTTTTCAATAAGAGGTTCAGGTTATATACTTATCCCACCCCTATATACTTGTGAACAAATCTATCTTTCCCACGGACAGCCCTGTTGTCGTTACATGTCTAAATTCCTACCAAGCCTCTCTGCATCCAGGTATACCACCCATATCCCAAATCCTGCTATCAATTACTCAGTGCCTCCCTTACTTTAACTCCACGACACTGATGGACATTTATATCCTCTTAGTCTGAAACATCAAATATCCTTCTTGATACGGGCCAGGGGTCTTACATGGGCTCCAAGTCCAGACACTGAAACCAGACTCCTGTGTTCAAATCTTCAGCTTACCATGTTCTAACGGTGTAATCTTGAGCAAGTTAAATGTCCTGTGCTTCAGTTTCCTCAGCTGTAAAAGGAGGCCGATGCTAATACCTACTTAAGGGTTATTTTGAGAATTTAATGAGCTATGCGAATTGCATGTAAAACATCCAGAATATTCAAAACAGTACACAGGTATATGGTCAGCACCATATAAGAATTTATCATTATTATTTGCTAAGGATAATCTTTTCACCATTATCTATGCTGTTCCCTGGTGAGGAATACTTCTCCCTTTCCTCCATCTATTTAGATACTAAAACTTATTTTCATTCCTCTGTAAACATCCCCCTGACCACACCAACCCATTCTGATGTTTCCCAAAGCGTTTATTTATTGGCATCATTACTTTGGCATTTCAAATTTTCTCATGAATGTGGCATGTTTCCCAATCTGACAGGAATTCTGAGGTAAATAGGTGGGGTGGGAGGTCAAACGGTGAATTTAGATTTATTAAAGAACTGAGTAGCTTAAAATAGCAAAAGTATTTTAGATGAATAATTTAAACTTGGATTTTGACTTTCATTCACTGACTTCCTATCTTTACAATTTCATCTCCTCTTTCACGTCGCCCCACTCTCTACCGAGCTTAGAGACTAGAGGGGAGTTTGGGGGGGCCTGGATGAGTCAAATGCTTCACACCTCCCTGCCTTGGCATGTGGTTTCTCCACCTGGAAAACCCTCTCCTCACTGCTTCCTGATTCCCTCACAAGACAATTCCTAGAAGATCCCATCCAGCCTATCAACAGTTTGATGACTGCCCTCCCCAAGACTTCAAGGAGAAAGGATCTCTTTTCCTTCTGTATAGCTCCTTTTAGCATCAGTTATATTGAACTGTGAGCCTTTGATGTCCTGTCTCTCCCATGATTCTGAAGACCTACAAGAAATAAACCATATTCTATTGACCTGTGTTTCCACAGAGCCTAGCACAGTGCTTGGCACATAGAAGGTGTTGAATATAAGAAAATGAAATGGTATACAGGTCTACATATTTGTGGCAATTTCATGATAAACAAGCATGTCTTTTCCTTTCCTTAAGAAACAATCATTCAGTTTTACAGAGTTTTCTGAGGTGGAGGGGCTTATTTACTTTGAAGACATTAATCCATTGTACACAATTTTTCAGTTCTGAATCAGACTCCTATCATGAAATAGGCTCAAAATATCCTCCCTTTGAAGTTCCTTTTATAATTGAGAAACTTTAAGATTTTGTATTCATGAGTCATCTTTTTAGCCACACCAGACTATAATAGGCAGAGAGGATTTTTACAGGAGACAACCAATCCTGTAAAGTTATTGTGACTACTATTTTAAACATCTGGAAATGCTTTGGATCCTAGTGATACTTTTAATTTAAAGTAAAGATGAAATTACTCCTAAATAAAATTTGTAATCGTTTACAGTTTCACCATTTCAGGTGTCAAAGTTTGCTTGAGCGACAGTGCTCATAATTACATATTTCCATTGTGTTTCACTTGCAAAAGCGCAAAATTGTGATGATTATTTGGCTGCCAAATGTACGGACCCATGCACCATTATGACTTTATTAGAGAGGATTTCCCAAGCAAACCTCAAAGTAAAAGGAGAATTTCCTATATTGAAAAGCTTCTGTGTTAGGGGTAACAAAAATAGTCAGCATTGATTGACCGATGAAGATGAGCTGACTTCTGACTTCTTGCATAAAAGAAGTTTGTCTTGTAGGGGCTGAACTGGCAAGACAATAACTAAGTGCTAATTGTGCATAACCAGCACTAAAGATATGCAGTCCCATTATGGTGTGTAATAAATGAAGTGAACACAGAAATATATTGGGTAATTTAATAATGATACCAGAATAGTATTTTGCAGCAATAAGAATGTGAACAGTTTTAGGGTCAAAATTTAGGAGTATATGTCTTACTTGACTGAGTTCTATTGAGGAGATAGACTTAATTGTGACTGTAACTTTTTATTTCAGTGGTGAAGTAAAATTGATATATGATTTGTAAATAACATTAACAACCTACAATTACTTTGCATCAAAATGGAATTTAGGCTGAGTTTAGCACTTGAATGATGTTTTAATTTTCTGTATAGAGCAGGGATAAAGTAGGTGAGCCTGCCTCAATAGAAAAATGGACAAAAGGAGTAAACAGGCAATTCCCTAAAAATGAAATACCAAAGGTCCACTGGTAATCAAATAAATGCTAATCGAAAATTATGAGCTATCACTTTTCACTCCTCCAGGTGACAAAAATTTCTTTTTAAATAGTAATTCCAGTGTTAGAATGTAAGGAAAGGCATAGTTGAAATGTATATTTTTGTACATTTCTGGTGTGGGAATACTTGTTTTCAGGAGAACATTTTGGTAATGTATAACATTACAAGCTTCACTCAATATATATTATATATATTATATATATATATTATATATATATAATATATATATATATAAAATAACAGCTTGCTTTGGTATGGGATTAAGTCATAATACTTCTGAACTGAGAGAGTTATCTGAGATTGACTGACTCATGCAGGTACCTTTGGTTACAAATGAGAAAACTGGGGCCCAAAGAGGTAAAATGGTTGGCTCAAGGTCACACAGCTTGTTAGCAGCAGAGTCCATACTAGTACTTAGGTGTCCAGATTTCCTGTGCAATGCATTTTCCATTTGTCAAATACATGCTGTCCACCAAATATAAGGTGGGTTTAAATTTTCAGTAGAATTAGATCCTTTTAGATCCCTCTGAAATTGCCTATGCAAGAAGCACTTGATATTTAGAGAAAGAATAAACGAAACCAATGTGGGTTAGTAATTTGAGTTAGCTGGCAGGAAGAGAAGAAGGGTGGGTAGGGGATATATTTGTGGGTTAGTACCTTCAACCAAACCAGGAAAGAAAACCTTCTGATTTAATCTCATATGGAGTTTTCATTTTCAATTATGATGATGAAGTTATTTAAATTAGCCTCAAAAGTATTAACAAATATTAACACTCTTATAAAACTCCCAGGAACTATAGTCACACGTGCTGGTGAGCTTCCCCATGACCTGTGATGCCTTCTGCCTTTCATTCAGAGAACTGGAGTCTTCCATAGTAGAGCAATAGCCAAAATGAAAGGCTTATTCATTATGGCTGAAAATACTGATTATATCCCAGACAAATGACACAGATCTGCTCTTTTTCTCCACACCAAAGCTTGGTTTCAACACTTACAAAATGGAGACAATAATACTCATTTTACAGATTTTGAAATTTGTGTGAAATAATTTATATTAAATCCAGGAACACACAAGATTCTCAAAAGTTACTACTTTTTTTTTTTTTTTTTTTTTTTTTTTTTGTGCTGCCCTACACTTTTTTTTTTTATTATTATGGGTAAAAATCAAAATTCTCACAATACATACAAACATTTGTAAAATGATATATAAATATATAC
>JAKSZT010053837.1:6218169-6239450 GCA_026826555.1 Tolypeutes matacus
TTTTCTTTTTTTGAATTCAGGCAATCCTCAGTGACTTAAGTACACATGAATTTAACAGTAAATTATATATAATAATAAGACAGTTTAGATATCCTATATTTTTAGAAAATATCTCTCTATAGAATATCTAAAGATGAATACAGAAAGTAAAGTTTAGTTTTCTGAGGGTATGAAATTGTAACCAATTGAAAAGATCTTTAACTTTTGACACTGGATGGTGAAGTTTTACTGAATTTGTTATGTGGGGAAGAATGGAAAATTTTCACAGATTGAAAAGGGCAATTGTCTTTATGTCTATTACAGATACACTTTCTCTTTTCCTATTTCACTTTTTAAACTATGGGATGTAGTGACAGAAAATAAACACTTAAACATTCAATTCTTTTCTTTAAAAATTTTAAAATTTTTCCAGCCATTACAAGGCTGAAGAGAGTTGAATCTATTCTCTCTCCTGTTAGGTCTTAGCATATGCTTCACTGTCATAGAGAAGCATATTGTGGGAGTTTAAAAAAGGAAAAAGGGAAACAAAAGCATTTGAAAATGTACAAAGGAAAATATAAAAAATATTTAACACCATGTTATGTTTCTAATTGTTGCACATTTAGATTTTATATATATTTTAGCATATATCTGTATACATAGATGTACTTCTAATTTTCTTACATTTAAGCTAGAAACAATAAAAATTGACCATATTTTAAAGGAACTAGAAACATATTCTGTTTAAAGGAAATTTAGAGAATTATTCCCTTACATAATTAAAATTTTTATTCTATAAAAGAAATTAAGCTATTAATAAGCTCAGCCTTTGTACATGATTTTTTTCTTTATTACCATATATAAATCATGCCAAACAAACATAAATCATTTTTTAAAGTAAAATTTAATATATATGTATGTAGTAGGCAGATATAACTTTGAAGAAAAAGGAAAGGGTGAGAAAAAAATTAAGAAAAACCTACTAATTGCTTAAGTACCATTTCTGTTAAACCAGCAAAGGCTCATTCTATATAGTCATGTATATGTTAAAATATATAACTTCCTAGAATACCAGAGATTGTTCCTGGTACAGAGAGCAAGCTCAGATTCAAAGGACCCTCTTTGGTAAAAGTGGATGCCTTCTATATGAAGGCACTGAGATGAATATCACTGGGTCTCTCTACTAAGGAACTAGGTAGGAGAAAAGTGCTATGAAATAAAGATAGGACAAGCATGTCCCTTGGTAGAGCTGTGCTGCAGTACCGGAGGACTTGAACAAGGACATTTATGCAGGAATTGAACAAGATTGCATTTCACAAGGTAGAGAAATGGTGGGAGCTGAAAGAAGGGCATCTGTAGCTGATATTGAATGGCAAGCAAAGCCTGGAGATGGTCAAGATAAGGGTTTATCTGAGGAATGGTTGAAAAATGACAAATAGGATAGCAGTGTGTTAGGCTGAGTCTAAGAAGAGTAGGGAAAGAAACCTAGAAAGCTGGGAAGGGAGGCTGATGTTTCATAATTGGTGGAGAGATAATTAAGAGTATTCTCACAGCATTGTCCCGCTCCCAGACTCAGGCAAAACTGCACTCTTCCTGAAGTCAGAAAGAATAACCTAAAGCTACATGAGGCTGGGGTGCACAAGCCCAACTCAGATGGCCAATTCCCAAGATCTGCCAATGACCAGTTGGACTTACTGAGTATCAGCTCATAATCCAAATCCATTTAAACAACAACATGGTAATAGGGCTAATAAAATTATAGGTAAAAGTTATCCCTGAGCGAGAGAAGAGAGGGTTTTTTGTTTTGTTTTTGTATTTTGAGATCAATAGTTAGTACCATATTGGGAATAATAGAAAAATAAAGGAAGATGCTAAAGGGGAAGAAAAAGATTTTGGTGGAAGCCATTATCATCTGTCTCTATGGGTTTCGTATTTTAGGCAGAGAAAAGACTAAGGAAACAGGTTTCAGGAAGACCTGATTCCCAATTAAAACTATACTAGAGGGGAGCAGGTGCAGCTGTGTGGTTGAGTGCCTGCCTCACACGTACAAGGTCCCAGGTTCAATCTCTGGTACCTCCTAGACTTACAGAAACCCATCACCCCAGAAAAAATGTGTCATACTCTTTGAATGATGGGTTAGGACCCCCTGCCCTAAAGAAGGCAACTTGAAATCATTCAGAAAAACAAGCAGAACAAGACCCTTTAAATCTTTAAATCTTTAAATCTCACCATAGAGCTGTTTCCTTCCTCACATCAAATCAACTCCATAAACCAAACCAACTGCCCTTTGACTACGTATGCAAGCTGTGTTGACTTTTGGATATACAAGGCTTATAATTTTCAACACAAATGGAGATACAGAACTTTCTAACTGAAATCTGTTAAATCCCTCCTCCAGGGTTCTAGATGGGAAAAAATATATCTATATCTATATATATATCTATATATCTATATATATAGATATATATATATCAGAGATACTGTGTTCTAAAATTTTAAAACTTGTGTGCTAATAGTGTATGTCATTATAGATCACCTAGAATCTGAAAAGATGGCAATGCCTCATCTATTTTCCCTGCTTCAAGCTTATTGAGTGTTAACTCATTTCTAACCTTACCATTTTCCGCTCCATGAAGGCAGTAATAGAACAACATATAAAGAACAATGTACTCATACTCTGCTACCTGTCTCCTGGGCTAGCTCTGCCTCAGAGGGCAGGGTATGCCCCATGTTTATACATCAAATTTTACACAATTCAGCTTGAGAACCTAGATGTCCTGCAAATCTAGTCATTTTCTGACTGTACTTTTCCATTTTCCCCTGTTAAAATGGGGCAAGAAGGGGTTGCTTTGGACAAGCATCTGCTGCCCTGACAGAGGATAATTGCTGATTTACATAAAATCACCATCTCTCTCTCTACACTAGAATTTGTTAAAAGTTGCAAACTGTTTATTATTCTTCCACTTTGAACAAATAATTATCTCTATCTCCCTGTATCCATTTTTCCAAAGCCTTATGTACAGGGCTTGCTGCTATTTATGATCAGCATAGCGGCTTACTGGGAGAATTATTCAGAGAAAAGTTAAATTGAATAGTTTTTCTCAATATTTGATGAGGATTATATTTCTGGGCAAATAAGGCAATTACACCAACATTTCCCAGAACCATAACATCTTAGACCTTAAAAGGATCTCCTGTAGCTGGAACAAAAGAAATTTGTGGAACAGGCTATTTATTGCTGTGGTATTTAAAAGACAGAGTTTTTCTAATTTAATTTAGACATAGTTATAGAAAGGACTTGAATAATAGGAGAAGAAACAGTAAAATAAAAGATAACAAATATGACCTAAAAACAGGCATTTTATCTAATTGCTATAGTGTCCCTGCTCTAATTTTAAGGTAAGTTTAGAATAGAGGGCAAAGCAGCAATAATTATGACTATAACCTATGACTATTTTACAGATATTGTGGGCAATTTAGTTACTATTTCTCCCTTGATATAACTGAGGAAGCTGTTCATAGATTGGAATACATTATACCCTGGTTTCAGCTACAGTACAACAAATGGTGATTGAGCATTCTTTATACATTTTTATAATAAAATCATTTAAAAAAATTTTAATGATAGGCTATTCTATCGTGAGTTTCAGGAAGATTTGTCTACTTAAAATTGAACAGGTATTTTAATATTTCAATACGGAAATTTTTTTTTAGATAATATTTTCCTAAAAATCATCTTTGGATTCTTGATATCTTTACAGACTCTTTTCTTAGAGATCCACAATTACCATCTCTTTTATCTTTCTTCTCCATGCTTTGCTTTTTGCCTACATGGCATATAAAAGTGAATAAGGGAGAGAGACCTTATTTGAAACATTTTTTGGCCATCTTATCACTAATGAACTTCAAATACTGAAATGTTTCAACACAAAAGAAAAATAAAGAGGAGGAAAAAAAAAAGGATTAATAGGAAGGTGGTGAAGCTAAACAGTTATTTGAGTACTAATCCTTTCAAAGACCTTTTCCTTGATTTTTGTCAAATAAGCCAGTTAATATTTCCAAGGGTCAATCTGGCCGCATTTCCAGGTGGGACGCGTTCTTTCCTTCCGGCACTAGCCAAGGCCCACCAAGGCTCCATGATGAAGCCGGCCAGATGGTAGCAGGGTGATCTGAAGTGCAATGCAAAACTCATTTGTTCTGACCTAAAGTGTCTCTTCCATATTCAGAGATTGTGATTTACTGCTAGTAATTGCTCGTTTATTTATAAAAATAAACAAATTGCCTACTTTTAAATAAATAATTCAGACCATCAAACACTTCTTCTTGGGTTAATGATTATGACTTACTTTAAAGAAAAGTATAGAAAGGTGTTATGCACAACAACCTATGATCTAAAATTTAGTTTCAATCTTGTAACTTACTTCTCTGAAGAAACAAACAACCTAATAACTAATGTTCTCTTTGAAGGTAAATAGCAAGATTTGGGACACTGTACAATTCATTTTATAGGTTAAATTTACCAAAGAAAATAGATGCAGAAAATATTATCACAGACATTTACTGCACTGATTGCTTTAACTAAGGCATATCAGGGCATAACCTAGTTCCAAACACCATTAAAAGAATCATTCTAATTTCCTGGAATAGATCTTATTTGTTATCTTTCTAAAAACTATTTTATACAGAGCAAATTTATCACCTGATACTACATATTGTCTTAAGATTTTAATGGATTATTGTTCTTAAATTCTCTAAGAAAGTGCTCTCAAAAGTATCCCACCCTAATTATCAGCAGTATTCTCATTTTCAGCAGCGTCATGGGTCGGATAGAAAATTACATGACGACCTTGTAATAGTCAAAGATCAATAACTTAATGCTCCGATGTTTCAAACTTTCTGTTCTTCAGTTCCTTCATTTTCCCAAGTAGGCAGATTAAACTAAATATTCTTTAAGGCTTTTGTATAATTCTAAAATTCTGTGATTCTTCACTTCAGTTGAACTGTAGCTGAATGATTCCAATAAAGCTGTGTAGATTAGAAAATTTGACTTTAGTTGTCAGACACAATTTGTAGCATCCTCTTAAAACACAGTTAAAAAGTAAACTACGCAACTTTTATATAATGTGGGGTAGACTTTAAAATAGTTTTAATTGAGGCTTTAAGGGATTTGAATTGGCTTAAATTAGGTTTTGGAAATATTCTCAAAATAAAACCCTGAAAACATTTTTTGTAGATTTAGATGAGTTCCTTTTTGAAATAAGAAATCAACAAAAGGTTCAAAAAGGTAAGACAGTTTTGTGGAAGGGGAAGGTATTATTTATTAGCATTAATTTGTTCAAGCTTGATGCTTTCCAGAGCACTCAACACAGTATTATGGATGAGAAATATTAAAGTCAAATTTTGTGTGTTAGAACTATACAAAAAGAATTACAACCAAACCTTTAGATTACATTTTTGTATGTGCACATACAATATTGTTCATAAACATTCATGATGTTTCCTGCATAGTTTTTAAAGCATTTCTTTTTGTAAGAATGCTATTTCCATAAGTCTGGCTTTAAGTAAAGACTTCACTTTTGGAAATGTGCAAGTATTTTCTTTTAAAGATAGAATAAAGTATTTCCATTGGTGTGTCACCTTTAGGATTTATTATTTGAAGTACTTCTTAGAAATTGCTGTGCCACAGTGTCCAGAATTTTAACTATTCCTTAAACACATCAAAAACTGGGTGCCAAACTCTTCATAGAGTATGTATTAGGATGCATAACATCAATATACATCCCACTTCCATTTTACAAAATACACTTGTTCAGTCATCTCTAGAACCAGGCATATTTTATATAAAGCTCTGCTCTGTGTCAGTAAAGCAAATATTTTTGTAAGAAACCTAGGCAAACCACTTTGGAAAAACCTGTTCATGAAATATATGGTGGAGTGATTTGTTCTAAAAATATTATATTAAGGCAGACCTGCTAAAATATTTTATACGGATTCGCTGATCTAATTTGCTAAGAGTGTGATAATGGCAAGTGGATATGAAAATAGGTTGTGAAAGTAGGAAATTACTAATATGAAACCTACAGTGATTGAAAGTAAACATGATTTTCAAAGTAATTAGTAAACTTTCAAAACACTTTTCTATGTTTTTATTATAAGATCCAGATATTTTCATGATGGGAGAAAAAACTGTGCTTAAAGTGACTTGCTATTTTAATATTTAATTTTTTTTCCTATTAAAATTGGGAGTAAGCAATTTAATCAAATCACAGATAGGGGAAAATATTAATTAAATATATTTCTATGACTATTCATAAATGTCCATCATAAAAACCTCATATTAACATATATTATTCATGTAAATATTATTTGGGGTCAAGAGAGAAAATACTGAATAAGGCAGGAACAATTTAAAATCATTAGTGAATAAAGGTGGACATAGAAATAAAGATGTGGAACTCAGACATACTGAGTAATAGTAAATGAAGTGCTGGAATCACATGAAGAGTGATATTTTCTAGTAACCAGAGGCCCTGAAAAGACAACTTAAAAGGGAGTTGAGCGCGTGCCTCCTTCTGTGCATGTGTGCCCGCGTGTATAAATAAAGTACTAACCTACTAGTTATCTCTTTTTACTCTCAGCCTGTCAAAAAAGCCTGTCAGCTGCAGAGACGATAACGCGGGCAGTCTAAAGGAGATACGGGAGCCTTAAGCTCCTTAATGTGCCAAGAATCAATCCCATGAAAGCAAACAACTTGAAAAGGGGTTATATATATTTAGGAAATCTCTTTGGCTCCCTTCTGGCTCTGCTCAAACTGGAGCTGGTGCTGAAGTTTTCTCACCCTAATGACCCCTGAAGCAGCCCTGAGGGATTGCAAAACAAGGCCGTTATACAAGGCAGCTTGCTAATTGAGAAGTTGATCAGGGGTAGAGAAATCCTGCTTTACCATGTTAAGTGTCTAAATCAAGCATGACTAGACTGACGTCGCCAAATCACCGTCTAGAGGCCACTCCAGGCCAGGAGCAGCAGGGCTTTTCACACCTGATAGGCCCTCACTCCATCTACATCAAGTCACATTAAGAAAGGAATGTATTACCAACTGGAGCCCGCACCCCTAAGAGCTTCCAGGCTTCCCCCAAGAAACAAATGCGTTCAAGTGGTGGACCTGCAGCTTCCCTGCTCCCTTCGGAAAACCAGCCCTCCTCCACCCACTCCGCTGATTTTCTCATTATAAAAACCTAACAAACCAAAACCCCAGAATGAGGCAGAGGAAGACAGCAGAGTTAAAAATTTTTGCATTGCAATCTCAATCACATTGCTTTAAATTACAGATGTCTTCCAACATTTATAACTGCTATAACCCTTAAGATCTTTTTTTTTTTTTTTTAAATGAAGTTGTTGTAGATGCACCATGTTATGATCAATGAAAGCACCTGGCTCACGGATAGCGATTTAAACTCACAAAGGGCGGAGAGGAGAGACCTGCTGCTTTTGAACTTTGAGTCCCCAGCCGTGGATTTGCTGCTCTCCAACCTAAAATCTCCTGTGACAGATGGCATAATAGATATTCCCGACAGCCCATACTGGCAGGCTGATATTACTCAGTGTTACTCAGAGATTTTTACTATGTTTCTGACAGGTTCAAAGCGCTTAACTGACAATGTGTTTTACTAAAGTGAGGGAAAAATTAAAACCTGAACTATTAAGTTTCTTTTCCTTAATTCTACCAATTTTTAATTCCATGCCTTAGTTTTTGTTGTTGTTACTGAAACAATTCCTCTCTGGCTTGCATTAACTATAGGGCACATAGGAAAAATAACAGTTTTAGTTTAACTGTGAAGATATATATAGACATATATGTGTGTGTGTGTGTATATTTGCTGTTAGAAAAAAAGTTCTTTTTAAAATTTGTAATAGGAAAACTAATCCTTAGCCATGCTTATTTGGGTGGGAAGTGGAGTAGTAGGTCACATCCATTCTATAGGTGGGGAAACCGAGGCACAGAGGTAGCAGTGAGTCACCAAAAGCTTCAAAGTCATTTAGCAACAGTGATAGAAACCTGGCAGAGTCTGTGTTCTGATAACTGAGACTGGTGCTAAGTCCAGATCAAACTTTCTCTTACCCTTATTTGAAGAACTATAGATAGTGTGATAAACTAGTAACAAAGAGTATTAAACGAAAAACACACAAGGGAAAAGGTGTTTTCTTACCTAGCAAAAGATGACAGTACTCCGTAGTACCATATAACCCAGCACTGACTTGTAAGTTTTAATCTAAACTCAACATTAGTGTATCTGTCGTGACTTACACAAAAAGCTCAACATTAGTAAACCAAAAAGAATAAAACAAACCCCACTAAAATCGAGGCCTTATTATTTTTAGAAAACATCAGCATCAGACCAATTTCCACACACTAAAGGTAATGCAGGTTGACAAAGTATTTTTTAGGGGCCAAAACAACTAAAAGTATCAGCCCTCTCTGATAATTACACCTCAGCAAATTAGGCATATCAGTCAAAAGATTTTTCCTGTGCTTTAATTTTAAAGAAAGATATCGAATCAATATCAGTATGAAATCTGGTCATTATGGAAGGGATTAGTGTATAAGAGCTAATGGTTATTGAGCCCTGTCTCTTTACCAGACACTGTTCTAAGCATTTTACACGGGTTAGTTCACAAATCCTCACACAGCAAAATGAGGCAGGTGGCCATACATTCTCCCATTTTATGGGTGAGGAAAATGAGGCATTCAGAAATTATGTAATGTGCACAGGGTCTCCCAAATCATTAACAGGGAGAGTTGGATACCACACACTCAATCACTTAGGATTCTCCCTCTAGCCTCAACTGAAGTACAGAATCGGAAGGGACCTCTGAGGTGATTCACCACTACCACCTCCTCAGGAGCCCTTTTCACTTTCTGACCTTGAAGAAGCACTTTATTTAAAGCTGAAATCTGTTTCTCTAGACCTTCCACTCATTGGAGCCTCAGAACAAGTCTGGCTCTCCTTCCATAAAAAATCCTTCCCTTCTTCAGATCTCAAATGACACTCCTCCCACACAAGTTCAAAGTCAAAATGACTGTCAGGACAATCCTAAAAGCTCCTCAAACTAGGGCTCTCAAAGTCATCTTTGACTATTTTCTCCCCAGACCCCAAATCCCACCCTGATGGTTCTCTCTCCCAAATGTCGTACAGACATTTTTTTTCTTCCTTCTCAGTTATCTGTCACTTCTTCCCTGGATTTAGGCTACAGCCTCCTAAGTGAACATCTTTTCTACCAGAATTCCCTGCTTTGCTCTGCAGCCAGTTACCTTTCTGTAACAGAGATCCCATCTGTCGCTCCTGTTAGAGACTCTACAGCTCTCACTTGTGTTCAGGTGAGTATATGGTGCGTAAGGGCCATCCTGTCTGGCCCCAGCCTTATTTTCCACTTTTCTCTCCCAACACTGTACCATACCCCCACATGTTCCTCCTCCTCTGGACTCACCATTTACTTTCATGCCCGGCCTTCGGCCCTTCCTTCTAAATCTTTTCTTCCTGGCTATTACTCCTTTTCCAGAGTCAACTCAAATGTCACTGGATCTATGAGGTCCCTCTGAAGTCCCTGAGGGAGAATGAATCACACCCTTCTTTGGATATTTAAGCCCTTTTTTTCATATACCACATGGAACTTGCAGCATTATATTAACTTATGTCTCTCCTTCTCTTTCTTGCCAGAGAGCGAGCTCCCTGACAGCACCACCTCTCCTTTCAGTGCCCCACACATGTAAGGTTCACATGCCCCGAAATTACTGAATTACAGAGTAGAGTCGTAACTAGAAACTAGCACTCTTCCCTTGTCAACTAAATACATCTCATATAAGGCTTTTACTTATCCCCACTAGATTAGTCCAGCCTATTTTTTCAAATCCCATTTTTGAACTCTGTGTAATGGACATAAGACCTATAGGTGGAAGTCAAGAAAATATTTGGAAGCTGTTACAAAGGAGTTATCATTCAACCGTTTCCCCCAAATGTCCGTTATTAACTATCTCCTTTGGAAATAACTTAGTAAGCTTAAAGCTGCACTGAGTAAAGCTGTGTCAGAATCTTGTCAGGCAACACCATCATCTACATCTTGAAACTCAGCACAAACAGGGTCACTGTTGAGATGGTTTCAGGGCCAACCACCAGAACTCGGTGCTAGCAGCTGAAGGAAACTCCTAACTGGTATCATCTCTACCCAACATATAAAGTAATATTACGCTACCATTATTACCCCTTTATGGCCTAAAAAGGAACAAAAAGCATATTTGTATATTTAACTCGGGATGGCAGCTCAGCGTTGCACCAGCATTCCATCTGGATGTGCTGAGGAAGCAAAACACCTTCTCATTCTGAAGATCCATCTCCTAAATATCTTTTCCAGCTTCCAGGACCATCTCATTTCGATTTATCCACAAAGTCTTCCTAAATAAGCTCAGTTATTAAAATCACATTTTCCCAAACAGCTGACAATTATTCTTGTTATTTGTATTGTACATGTTGTCACTTTATTGCATTCATTTCAGCATTTCTAAATATTTTATTCTACCCCACTCCCTTCTGCCTTCCAGTCAATATTTACTGACCACCTACTACTGCTGGGTTTTCTACTAGATTCTGGGCATGATTAAACAAATAATATACATCCTTGTCCTCAAAAAGTTTGCATTCTAGTGCTGGAGATACAGACAAATAGGCTAATTACAAAGAAGCATATTCTTTCCTCATAACAAATCATTCTGTATGTAACAGCCAGAGGACTTCTCCTTAAAGCACTAATTTCTTCATTTCACTCACTTGTCCATGAACTTAAAATGGTTCCATATTACCTGTTTACTAATACTCAGTATGCCAAGAATGGCTCTCTGGGCCAATTCTACAGGGCCATGGTCCTCTCCAACTTTCTTCTAGATGAGCCACCCAATTAGGGCTGCCAGATTTAGGGTTGCCTAATATTACATGGGGCATAGTTATACTAAAAATAATTATCCACTTTTCAATCTGAAATTCAGATTTAAATGAATGTCCTGTATTTTGTCAGGCAATCTTATACCTCATTCCACCAGTCCATTTGCCTCATTGCAAAGTATGCGATTGACTCCAGTCCTTGCGTAGGCAGCTTCTTCCCTTTGAATGTATGCTCTCTTCATCTTTCACACCAATCTCATCTCTCCCTGAAGTCTTCTCAGACAAATCCACTCAACAGAGACTGTGCTTTCATCTGAACTCTTATGGTTTAATTACACTTAGGAAATATCAAGTAACTACCTAATAGGACAGTCCTGCAATAGTCTCAAATTCATACACTGAATAGTTTGGGGATTCTAAAAGAATTTTTTTTTTCTTCCAAAGGAAAACCTAATCTACTCAAGTTTAAGAATGCTGTTTTTACTTAGTTTGTCTGAACAATATAAATCCAGAATAAATTCCAGCTTCTTTGAATTTAAATGGAAAGAAGCTGTGCCTTCTTTAATGCAGCCCTCTCTTAGTCTGGCCCAAGTCCAGATCTGGCCCTAAGCTCTAAAATTTTCAAGGCACTAAAATAAGAATCATATTAGTTCACTAAAAGAATATATTCAAAGAGAAATCTTTCATAGTTGTATATGTAATAAAGTTCATTTGAAATAAAAAATAAGACTTTTATTCCAATGAAATATATTGAATTGTTCAGATCTAGTATACTGCACTTGCATGCACTCTTGACAGAATATATCATTGCAAATAGGTGACCTTTTCCAACCCAAACACTTTCTAGAGGCTAGTCTTTAAAAAAGGCATTGATTACAAAGGTCATAAACTTCCATAGGGAATTTTTTATATAAAGAGAACAAAATCTTTTCTAGCATTAAACTGTACATATTACCTTAGATACACATTATTTATATATTTAGAGGAACCATTATGAAATGGTTTGCCTGTTCTCCAACAGAATTATGAAACCAAGGAATAAAGACTTTTCCAAATTTCTCCATTCATAAAATTATTATGACTAAACCAGAGGGTGTGCTTCACAGCTGTGTCTGGTGAGGCTCAGAACAGAATTACAGTGATGTGCCTCATGCCACTGATGAGAAAGTTTTCTAGTAGGGATGCCATAATCTTCCAGGTGTACCTTTAATTGACAATTTACTAAGGTTACATGTATATGAATAGTTTGTTTTTTATTGGTAGCATTATGGCTTAATTATTTGGAAAAAAAAAGTTTTCAAATAAACTTTGGGGTGGCCAGGATTCCAAGAAGAAATAGGCAACCATGATAGAATATCTTTTAGCTTATAAAATCTCAGTAGGAAGAAGCTGAAGTCACTCCCTTCTTATCTCTCCACCCCACCTACCCCACTCAGTAAGAATTCAGTAACTTTTTAATCTCACTTTTCCAGCTAAAGTAGGAGAAATGATAGAATCGTTTTACCACCTGTAATGAAATACTGATTTAGATAATGGTCATCAATTGTTATACAAATGCATTAGGTTGAACAATCAATAGGGAACTAGATATTTGTTATTATTCAAGTAATACCTTACAGGATACTTTCTGGTCACTGGTACAAAAGCAGAATCAACCTGTCAGCATCCTGATCAAGGAAGCAAAATAATGTGACTAAGAGTGAGATAAACCGAAATTATGTGTTTCCCGATGAGATACAATATCATGAATACATCACTTATCATGTATTCTAGAACAAAATGTGTACCTGAAATTTATCAAGCCTTCAGAGCAACTTCTGTTTTACAGGGAACACTAGGGATAGAAAGAACAAGATAAACGGCACCACCAGGAAGCAACGAGTCAAATGCAGAGGGTGGAACATTCTATAGGGCAACTTCTATGGTCTCTTTAATAAGTGAAAGTCATGAAAAATGTACTGTCGAGATCAACAGAGACTAATAGAAATAACAGCTAGATATGAGGTGAAATCCTGGATTGCATCCCGATTTGGAAAACCAGCTTTGAAGGGCTTTTTAGGGACAAGTGGAGAAATCTGAATATGGATTAGGTAGTAGATTTGAGGGAAGTTTGCTGCCATGGAAAAATGTACATTACAGACTAAAAAGATGAAATTAAAACATTAGGTAAAATATAACAATTTGATAATGATACATAGATGCGTATAAATACAGGTAGAAAAAGTTTTGGAATGATAAACAGTAGTAGACTGAGTAGTAGGATTATGGTGGTTTGGCTTTTGCATTTTTATGATTTTGATTTTTCCACAATGTACATATACTTTTGTAATAAAAGCTTATTACATTAAATTATAGAAACAGGAATGACATCCAGAATTCACATTTAACATTTTGTCTTATTTGCTTCAAATCTAATATTAAAAATTCCATTGTTTATTAAACAAATATGGAAGAGATCTTCAGTTATCCTCCAAGCCTATGTTTGCTGTCCTACCCTTCAGTCAATGTTTTGACCAAATTCTTTCCAGTAAAGAATTTGTTCTAACCTATTACTAATGAACATTATAAAAACTGTTAGGCTTTGCACCAATGATTATCTGGGAAGAAACAAAAATTCATTGGTTCTTGTATTTGAGTGACTGACAATTCCAATGGAGATTACAGGCCCAATATATGGGGCCCAAGGAGTGATCCCTCCATAGCTCTGTTTGCAGTCACTACACACTGAAGCACTGCCAATGAATGGGTTGTAGAACAGCCTGGCCTGGGCTGAATCATAGCTCCCATCTTGCAGGTTGGGAACTGGAGTTATCAATACTGTTAAGAGCAGTAAGAGACTGACTGATAATCACTGAGAAAATGCCCATTGACTTCATCAGTTAGGGAGAGGAATGGTAGAGGTAGAAGCAATCACAAGTCGAGTGAGGAACAAATGAGGTTGAGGAAATCTGGATGGCAAGGATAGAATATTCTTTTTAAAATCTTGGATAATAAAGGAATTGGATAATACCAACAAATATTTGAGGGATTATTAATTTTTTTTTGTCAGAATGGGAACGTCTTGAGTACATTCATAGATTGAGGGTCAAGAGTCTATAGAAGAGAAGATATTAAAGATTCTGAAGAAAAAGAGGATTCCTCAAAAAATAAAGACACATGGGACATTGGAGGGAATGGAGTCAAAGTCATGGGATTGGCTTTAAAAGGGGCAGAGGCGGCTTATCCATAATGAAGGATATAAGAAGTTAAAGGTGAATGGAAAAATAGGTGAAATGTAAGCAGTGGTAAGACCTGGTTTATATCGATTGTGGGGGAGGCAGCAAAGGCATTTCCTGAGAGTGAAGGACAGGACAACTACAGCAAAGAAGGGGCTTCCAGGGGAACAGTGAATGTCCAGTGGAGCTGCTGAAGGGCATGGGAAGGATGGCAACCAAGTACAAGTAACTGGCTCGTCCCTCAACTCTAGTTGAGGGGAGAAAACAACTATTTGGGGGAAATCAATCTATATGTTATTTGTTTGTTTTAAGGGAGCATGGAGGATATACCAATGCCAATTAGTCAGACTGGAGCCATAGGAAGACTAAATGAAGTCGAAAGGTAGGTGTGGCAGGAGAATTAAAAATGGAGTGGGGTGGGGGAGCTCACACACACACAACAGTTGAGCTTGTATTGCACAGGAAAGGACAGAAGATTGAAGGATTTTACCAAACCAGGGGAAAATGATAGAATGTGAGAAGTCAATGTCTAAAATCAAAGAGCAAATGAATTGGAAATGAGAATGAGGATTATATTATGGAGTTACGATTTCTGGAGTATTTTTTTGTAAACCGAGATCCAGTTTGTGATCCTGAGAATGGAGAGCTGACACTTGTTAGACTTAAGGAGTTTCAGCGAGTTAGGGCTAGGTTTTAGATGGGTCAGTTATAAGCCTTTTTAAATCTTCTACAATTATGGAAAGAGAGAAATGGCAGCAATGAGAAAAGGTAAAATGTAGTGTAACCAGGCTGTGGGAGTTTTGATGTAGGATGCATATTTATTAGTGAGTGGAGATAGTTAGGTATCCCCAAGGGAATGGCAGCTTCCCCTCTTGGCTTCAAGGAATGTAAGTTCTATGAGAAAAGTAATCACCTTGCCACTCTTGACGACTGCAAGGAAAATTGCCTCCTCCAGGAAGGGGCAGGTTTCCGTTACAGCATGGATGAAACTCCATTAAGACAACATTTTGATGGAACAAACATCTTGCCAAAAATTGTGGACAGAGGGAAGATTTTAATGGCATGAAATTTCCCGAAGACCCAGTGGAAAAGGTTGAGTGAAGGTAACAGTAGAAATATGTGGGGAATTAGGAAAGGAATTGAAATTAGAGGATAAAAATTGACCTTGGTGTGTGAAGAAGTGGTAACAGTGGCTCTGCCTTTTGTTCCATGACATTTTTAACATATGTACACAGATCTTATGAAGTAGTAATCAGTAACTTGGGTTGAAAGGACTGTTCAGAAGTGGGTGGCTTTTTTGGTCTTAACTTTGGCAAGGTGAGGGTTCCAGGAAATAACAGTTTAATGCCAGGGAAGTTGTAGTGGCTGCCACGAGGTTCAAGAAGAGGCACAACTGCTCTTTTCTTTGGAAGGGCTGCCTCCCTCCTCACAGAGCAATGCCAGGAGTCCTTAGTAGGCTGAGGACTTCCAGGAGATCCCGAAGCAAGGATATGACTGGCGTGCCTGGGATGAAGGGACGCAATCCCCTCTTCGAGGATGGAGAATGCTAAGAAGTGTTTTCAAACACCTCAGGCCATCATATGAATTAAGGAGCCTGATCACATCATTTAAAACTAGACTCTAAAAGTCCTGACCAAGTGGTTACATACTAATGACATGTATATCACACTACAATTAGTTACTAGTGTCTTCAATTCAAGAGATTTCCCTTAAACATATACAAAAAATATATATATTTTATCTGGAGAGCTCAGCACTATTTGGCCCGTATTCCCATGATCTGCTGGAATGAAGTCATGGCAGCAAGCCCCAGTTCACTGCACTCACCTGCCTGGACACCTTCGGAATTGTAACGCCTGCCCTAGCCCTTGGTGGAGTAAGTAATTCTGCTTATTTGAATTATATCAATGAATAACTGTAAAAAACAAGTTACTGATTACTACTTCATAAGATCTGTGTACATATGTTAAAAATGGATTACCTTTATGCTAAATGAATCACATGACAATAAATTTGAGAATTAAAGAACATAAAAGGTTGTATTGGTACGCTCATCTTCATCCTAGAGTGAGCTCAAATATTGTTCCAAATGTTATTTCCAAATATGATCCAAATCCACCTATATTTCAGATATAATAGTTTGATTAGAGAATTAATTCCATCACATCCCTGCCTTTTTCTCAATTCTGTTCCTTCAGTGTTCTGATCAATTCCCATGCATCAGGCCCTGTACTTTCACCTCTATTTTCTCTCCATTGTAATTTGACCATTCCCATTAAATCATTACATTTGAATGGTTATAAAAATAATCCTAGAAAAAGTCTGGAGAACATATTAACATCACACAGTTGTAAACAGTTGTTAGAAATTATAAAGGAAATTTGAATCTGGGCTTCCTGGCAAAGAAAAGAGGGAAAACAAACAAATGGATGGTTCACAGGGCCCATGATAAATACCACTTACTTACTCAGAGGAGTCCCGGAAACTTTTCTTACACAACAATCTGGGGGAAGTTTTACCAGTGAGTCCACAGGGTGTAATGCAGGATCCCTAAAACATTGAATTTTTGCAGCTGTTTGTTAAAATAATCTAAAACACAGGCCAATGGTGAAACCCTGATGTGTAATTCTCTGAAAAATTCAGAGAGGACAAAACAGTAGGGGTCAAGGCCAAGTACATAGCTCTCTGATTTGATACAAAAGATAAATTTAAAACTAGGGGAAGGAATAGCTTAACATCCAGTTTTTTTCAGATAATCCACTACAAATTCTATTTCTTCCATGTGACTTTTTTAAAACATAAGAATGGGCAAACGGAATTTCAAGTTGTAGTCTCTGGCAAGAAAAAGAGTACAGAGCTTCTGTGATATAATTAAGGATTGGAATAAGGTCCACGTATGGACTTTCAGGAACAAAACTCAAACACACATGAATGATGTCCCACGCATGGCTGGGTCAGGATCACAGTCTTCCTCAGTGAGCATTTCTGAGCCTGCTCCAACACAGCTGAGTCACAGAAGCCCGGGACAATGCATCGGACAATGCATCTGGACAAATTTCATAATAGGTGTTACCTTCTATGTCTATATAAAAAAAAAAATTGTATAATATCTTCAGATTCAAGCCAAGTGAATTCTGGAGGACATCTGCAAAGACCTTGCATTTAATCTTTGGACATTCTTTCTTGCCGGGACCAATTTATCCTCCCAAGGCTCATCCTAAGGGATGGCAATAAAACTCTACAATCAGGGTAGAGAATTATTCAGGATATACATCTTTTGATTCCCCATAGCAGTGGGCAATGTTTTTTTCCTAATTCCTGGTGGCTTAGTTAAGCTTCTGGAGGCTCAAGTTATTTATTACATTATTTTTGCAAACTTTCTCCCAAAAGAACACGTAATCCTTACATAGTTGGCACTTGAGTATTATCGGATGACAGTTTTGTTTTTAAAATGGAAAAATTAGATAGCACATCTCATCTAAATTCATGTGTTTTTTTCTCTGCTAATAATATAGCTTTAAAACACACGCTCTACAATCATTCGGTAGCACTTTATTCATTAGAACATTCTGTACTCTTCTAAAAATCCAACATATCTCATCACACCTCATCTTTGGTTATTTTCCTTCTCCAAAGGTCCTATTACAAATACAATTTATTTAACTACCAAACTAGAGTTGGACAATAGCTTACATTTTAAATTGTAGTAATTGTGGGTCCTGCCGACCTGTCAATCTCAAATACATTTATAAACTGCACACATACAAATGAACAAAGTGATTCAGATTAATCAGCTCTGACTACACATTTTAAGAAAATCACTGGGTGTACCTAGGATCCAACGCTAACGATTTGTTTCGCACGGTAGTGTTACAGCTTTCTAAATGGTAACTAACTGCTTAAAAATTCTGAAGCATTCTTAAATGTTTCACTTAAACATTCCTGCAATAAAATCTTATTGAACTGTTGCTTTCATTAATTTTCTACAGACTAGAGAAGCCAGGGATTCAGGTTCGATTTTTTTTCTTTTAACTTTGCCTACTACTAGCAAATAAACTCTGTCTCTTTTTTAAATAAACCCCTGGCCTTGAGTTTTGGCCCCTTAATAGTACCCTACATGGTTGACTACCCTTGGTGTTAAATTTTCTTAAATTGTATTTCTGTCAGTGTATCATTTTTTTAAGCAATGGACCCTATAATAGCAAGCACTGGTCTGTCAGGAGTGCATTTTAACAGCACGGCGCAAGTATTTTTCACTACAGGAGACAAACAATGATATGTATTACATGCAGTAAACACTGCCTTTAGTACATAGGGCTCTCTTAGCATTTATCTGTCTAAAGTCTGACTGTGTCCTGAAAGGGGGGTGGGGGGGTATGCAGGGGACAGAGAGAAAGCCTGCCTCATATTAATGTTGCCAGTGGCGATGGCAGAGCATTGGAGAGTCCACACACACTGTCACAGTCTCATGAAAGAAAGCCTTGATTGAATATGAAATGAATAGAGCATGGCATATTAGCTCATCCTTAGGAAGTCCTTTCCTTTCAAAGAGCTACCACATCTTTCTCTCAAAACTCTTTTCCCAAGTATTGGTATTTTCTCCTTTTATTCACAAGGACCATTACCGAAAACTTCTCAATTAATCTTAAAAAGCTGGTAAGAAATAATAGTCCTCTCCAAATAGGGGGTGCAAAAATCCCAGGGATGCTTAAGAAATGATTAGTGTTTCTATTTCTATTTGTTTTCTATCTTTTCTAAATTAAAAATGTAAAATAGGATATATGTGATCTATAAATATACGTAAACTTAAGGTGCACATGTAAATTTCTTTAGGAACACAGGTACACAAGCAAAAGGTTTAGAGAACATTGTAAAACAGAATGTCAGTTAAAAAAAAAGAATGGGACTCAATTATTTTTGTCACCAGAGAAAAATGACACAAAAATCAAGAGTGTGAAGCAAAACTACAACACCCCAAAATTCTATCCAATGGGATATTAAGTGCAATGCTTTATAAACCCAGAGAACTGTCACATGCTAAAATGGGGAGAGCATAGACATATGCTGAAGTATAGGCATATGAAATGTTTCCAAAAACTACCGCCTCAGTTACACAGGAAATCATCAAAGATTCAAATTCACCCTATTTACTAAAATATACTATAATCTTAATTTAATGATCCATTCCAAATTCCAAGTGTCTCCAATGTTCAGAAATACATTTTTTCCTATACGGCCTATAGTATCCACAGTATTTAGACATTTCTTCACCTACCTTCTTTGTAATGAAAAGTTGATAAGAGATGTTCTTACAGTAGTAGCCTTTCATAGTCTTGATTAGTAGTCATTCTTAAAGTTCATCTTAATCTGTTTCATCACCCTTCTCCTTACCTTTAATTTTCCTCTTATCTTCATAACTCAGTACTATTCTTTCTTTATAACAGCTACTCTTTATATATGGTGTTTCACTGATACCTCCTCTCAACTCTATGAATAGGTATATTATTCCTATTTGTAAGTATGTAAACTGAGGCTTGGAGAGATTGAGTAACTTGCCCAAGAACAGAAAACAGGGATGTAGCAGGCTTCAAATCTGGACTCTTCACCACCATGCTACTCCACATGCCTCTAAAATCTGGGGATTAGATTGAAACTCACCTAGTCTAGGTGATTTTTAGAGAATTGGCTGGAACTCAAGTGGCATTTTTCATTCTATAAATTGATCATCACAGAAAATAAAAACCAGTAGATAATATTCCACAATATGTTTAATAATGTTATGCAATTAATATATTCCATCAAATCAGCTGGTGATCTCTAATCCAAAGCCAGTGGTTTAATTTACTAACTACCACTAAAAACATAATTTAAGCACTGAGCAAATGACCAGATCAAGACCAAGCAACTTTACCTTAAAATCAAGTGCAAATTAGTCTGCTTTGGATGGTGAGAACTGCAAAATTATTAGGAATGTAGGTCTTCAAGTCAACCAGGACAAAAGAGATGGGACACCTGTGGTAGCTGCCATCAAGAGGACTAGGAGCACTGCTAGAAAACCTAACAGACAAAAGCACCCAGGATGTTCAGGTTGACAGCAGGAATGAAGACTTTTAAAGCAGCTGCCTCTAGCTTTCTGGAAAGTCTCTTTCTGATTATGTCATGTATGCAGGACATAGATGGCCACCATATTGAAAGTTGACTCATTCATGCTGTGCGTCCTCCTGAGATTCAAGGCACATGAGCCAGTACCAATAGCACACCCATGATGATATCCCACACCATTTTGTACATACAAATACAGGCTCAAGTTCTTTAATTTACATTTAAACTCTATATTTACCTTTTTAAACTTTTAAATATAAAGACAGCTTTATATGAAAGCTGTACAAATCCCACTCTCATACACAGGAATGCAATGATTGTTTCACTTGTGAAGATCAATGCTTAGTCCTTACTGATTTGAAACTAACATTAGTGAGCTAGGGTCAAAAGTGAGAAATATAAGTATAAACAGGACAATTATGTAACTTCTCCATTCTCATACAGAATGTGATTAAATAAACTTTTAAATAACAACATGTCTTTAATTTGCGTTCTCTAAATGTTGGACCTGGATACATTTAAAATAATTAGAACAAATATTTTACTTGAAATGTTTTGACTAATTCAATTAAATAGGACACTGCTTAGCTTTTGAAAATGAAGGGAAAAAAGTCATTCTTCAGGCCTGGAAAAACTGATGTTTCCACCTCAAGAGTAGAAAACTGACAGCCTTGAAAAACCTACATCTTGGCAGTTTTTCTTACCTAACTGTCCAAAAAAAAAAAATGTCAATACACGATCAGGACAGAGCTTAATGGTCAAGGTGTTACCCTCACGTGTGCTGTATAGGCAGCCCTGGTGCTCATGAATATGGGTGTTCCCTTGTATTTCAAATTGAAATACTGTAGTAGTTTGGTATTATTTATGAATTCCAAACATAGATATAGGATTATGTTTTTAAACTGGTCTGTTTGCACATTAGATTATACTGGATTCTGAGGTTCCATTTTTACTTGATTAAATAATGATTAAGGCTTTGACTGGGCCATGTCAGTACATGGCAAAGCAGAGGAGTTAGTTGGAGTTTTGATGCTGGAGTTTTTGAGCTGGAGCC